>JASFDF010000588.1:0-15093 GCA_036937115.1 Nidularia sp. FH-822889 | reverse complement strand
TATTGGTAATATCACACTTTTAGCTGAGTTTCAACTCTCTCTGGAAATATCTTTCACATTAAATTTTCGTGATGGCCTAGGTTAGTACTCACTACCAGGCATACCTAGACAATTATTGAAGTCAATTTTATCCCGAATTTCTTGAATTACATTTCCTGAGGAAGGGATACATCACAAAGACAGCTTCCTCTCCCAAGTTAAGAGAGAAACAGACGTTAGCTATATTCTAAAAACTACTCTTTGCAGCATAGAGAAGGTGTGAATATCCATGAATGTGTCTTTCGTGTCATGGCTTTGCCAAACAAAGCACATTTACAAGTGGTGCCAGTCGCTGGGGCACCTTAAAAAGTTGTTGGAGTCTCGCGGAAACTTCGGACTAATAGATTAGATTAGGTAAGACCCCCCACGGCTGGTTTGGATTGCTAGTTCTTTAGCAGATAGTAAGCCTCATGCTTGTGCTCTCTGATCTTATGCTGGTCCCATGTTCTGCAACCTAATTCCTGGCTGCTTAACATAGTGGTATTCAACACAGTCGCGGAAACCTTGAACCGCCAAGTTCTTGCCAGGTTATCGCTGCACAGGCAACCTCGATTAATTACTCACACGGAGAACTGTCGGAAAAATTACCCCTCATGTTGATAGCATGGAATTGGCATGGGACCCCGATTAATTACTCACACGGAGAATTATCGGAAAATTTTCCCCGCAGTTCAACACAGGCATGGGACCCCGGAAAGCTCATGTGAGATATTTTGGCTTTCGTATATGTGCTAATGTTTGCTAGGAAAAATATTTCAGTTGGAAGGACTCTCTGAGATAAAGTCCAGAGTATACACGCGACTCTTGAATAGAAATCACCATGAGCATATTGATGGACACTTGCTTTTGAAACGAACTAAAACTCGACAACGCATGGAATTCGGAGGCTAGACAAATGTGCAATGATTTTCAATTTGCTATCACTTTCCATGCATTGTTTATTGTGCTTCAGAATTCAATCTACTGAATTTTCCAGGAGTTAATTAGTGGAGTTCGGGGGTCCTGTTCTGCTGGTCTCTTCGCAAGGTATTTAAGGAGCGTTGAATGCCTTAGATCAAAGCGCCTTGAAATTCACTATATTGTCCACACAAGCCATGTCCTTTCCTGACCCCAGTGCTCCTCCTCCTGCGTGTTTCGCTGACATCAAGCGCGATATTGCTGCAACGTATCCTGACTTCGAACGCAACGTCACTCACGCTTGGACTAAAGTTACCAAAGAGTTAAATAAAGTGACGGCAGAAATTATAAAGGAAGGTGCAAGTGTAAGACCTCTTTACGCATTCGCTTGTCCAAGATTGTTGTTAATCTTTGCGATCTTAGTATATACCTCAAGTGGAGTTCTCTTGTCTCGAAAACTTGAGTTCCGATAAAGTTGCAAAGATTAAGGAGAGAGGTTGTGTAGTTCTTAAGAACGTGGTGGATGTCTCCGAAGTATTGGGTTGGAAGTCCCAACTGGAGGATATCATTAAACAGAACCCAGATGTCGAAGGTGTGTTTGCTTCGACTAAATGAGTGTAAAAAGAGAATTGACATAATACATTACAATGAATCTGCAGGAATACCTTCGCATAATCCCCATTTTTACGAGCTCTAGTAAATTGATTCATTATTATTTATTATATGTATCCACTCATATTTCCTTCATAGTTGGACCAAACCGCAAGTGCGCGCGCGTGCGCATCCGAATGTCCTCTCAGCGATGATCTGGATCAATAATTTGTACCATGCAAAGCCAGAGTCCAAGCTCGACGGTGTCGATCTTTCCACACCGTTGACATACTCTGACCGAATTCGCATTCGGCGACCTGGTGCTAAGATCAGCACACTTCCACCTCATATTGATGGTACGCGCTGCTTGTCGATGCATGCATCCAGTCTGTTCTAAAGAAATTAACATTGATTCAGGAGGAACAATCGAACGCTGGGAGGATCCAGCGTTAAGAAAATGCTTTGAAGCTATATTCTGCGGAGATTGGCAGGGCCACGATCCCTATGACCTTGAGGGCCGTTTGAACGCGAATAACTCCTTGTACGGCAGACCCAATCAGGTAAGTTTGGAGCCACTGCCAGCCTGGAGAGCGTATTAATCAACGCATGGCCGATTCAGTGCAGTATTTTTAGAACGTTTCAGGGATGGATGTCCTTGAGGTTCGCTATTTCTCTAATTTATGAATCTCCATCATGGGCTGTAAATATGGTGCAGCGAAACAGGACCTGGTGAAGGTTCCATGGACGTCTTTCCTAACGTGAAACTCGCCATAGCATATTTCATTTTACGTCCTTTCTTCCGCCCTTTAGTTCCAGTCGATTCTCCGGAGATATACGACGCAAAGAATTGGCAGTACGGTGGGGGCTCGCTTTATTATTGCTATTTGCCTGTATACATACTTATGGATCAATATCTTGTAGATATATCTACAGCTGAATTTCCTGGCATCGTCCACGATAATGGCGGTGGCTTCGTTGCTTGGCCTGCACCGAATGTGCATCCCCACTTAAGGCTGGAACAGGCCATGACTTCGATTCCTAAAGTCTACCCTGGAGATTTGGTATTTTGGCACTGCGATGTCATACATGCCGTGGAACAAGAGCATAAGGGAGTTAGTGATTCCGCTGGTGTGTATCTTTGCTCTTCAAGGTTTACTCTTCCAGACTAAATAAAAATCAACTGTCTGTCTGGTTAATTGCAGTCATTTATATCCCTGCTGTACCATTGACACCGCAGAACAAAGCCTTCGTAGAACAACACCGCGAAATATTTTTAAGAGGCGACCGTCCAATTGATTTTCCTAAAGGCATCTCTGAGGCGAAGTTTATTGGGTTTGCAAGCCCGGATGATATTTCGACCCCAATGGGACAGCAGGCGATGGGATTTGAAGTTACGGTAGCATAGATAATCTACTATTTTCGTGGACATGATGCAGAGCTCCTTAATGTAATGCATCATTATTGGAATATTGGATAGTACAAACGATTCCATTCCCATCTATGATTTCTATATTTAGTACTATGCATCTCATCTCACTATTTAGCCACTATTATGCAGATTTTATAGTCAGTTGTTTCATATGCCTCTATCTTGTTAGTTTTATTATGTAGTCTTTGGCTCGAGAATATGTACTTAAAGACATTTATTTGTACAGTATTCACTACGCATTTACCTCCAATTTATTGCGGTTTTCTCGTATTTCCTGTGCTTGCTATCGTCCTTTCAACAATCATTGTGAAGAACTTTATGCTGAACAGTGAAATCGATTTTGATGCACTCTCAGCATTATGTTTGAGGCGCGTGCCCCGGGCCATCCGTCCCCGCGACAAAATTCAAATTGGGTGACATGAAAATGCATAAACAGTGGGCCATCACGCTCTCGACTGTTAAAACTCCGGTTAGGGAGTGCCACTCTCCTCCAAGAACTAAGAGGCCGGTGAGAGCAAACAATAAAGGGGGATGGATTGTGGACTTGGGTCCACTGGGCAAGGTATGTACATAGACAAGGTAGATACAATCTATACATACAGCCTATCAGAATATTCTCACACACTGCTACCTTCTGACCACAAGCACGAAGCTCGTACAACCACAACTCTTGACATTGACTTCCGGACAATATCATTGATCATCATCGAACGACTTGCGAGAAGTGGCCGCCAACACGTGCACACAATAACCGCGACGAATGGACAAGCAATGGCATTAAAGCGCTCCTCGCTGTGACTGCTTCTCAAAAAGCAGTTATTGCAGAGCCCAATGGTTCTTGTTCTTATTCTAATAAGCTCTCCAAATGGAGTCGTTCGTTGTTGTTTGCTAGCACTGGTGACTCGACTCCAAAGTGCATTCTATTTTCAAGTTCTTATCATTGGTAAGCTTGGAGTTCTAAGCCCAAATGTTAGCAACAATTATTTCATTCATGGTCCAAAAGTCTTTCGTTTACGAGCATCAACGATTTAAATCCATGAGCGTGATCGTATCGCAAATCCGAGCAATAGGGGGGCTGGAACTTGAAGCTTGAAGGCCGAGTCTCTATAGCTACTCTCTTCTATAATCGAACATGTCGCTTCGGCGAGGGCTCACTAAAGGCATACTTGGTACGCTATGAACTGCGTCTAAAACATTGCGAAACTCGAGGGCTAACTATAATTCCTCAGAGCTATTGACTTGAATCTCGATGCTGCTGCAAAGCCTAATAATCTGTAATCTAGATAAATATAGGTACTAGGAGGCTTCACAATAACCCCTATTTTAAGGTGCATTCATATATCCCGGCTAAACTGAGTAGAAACTCCGAACTCCTTTTGCTTGGTGGATAAACGTCGGCATTTTCGATTCATGGTAGATGTCGGGCCATCAACTTTTTATATATCTTTAAATCGAGTATGCACCTAAAGTTATCATTATCTGACAGCTTAAAGGCTCTGCTGACTCGCGGTTATATAACACAAATCTAAAGCTTAGATATCTTGCGGTAATTTTCATGCTTGCCTGTTTCGAAAGCATCAGTAAATGTAAGTTAGATTGAATGTTCCTTACTGTGGAGTATTTTATTATGATAAATTCTATCTAGATGCAGCAGCGCCAATCTTTATCATTGTGGGAATTTGGATACCCCTTCAGTACTTGCTTTGCTAGTTGTCGAGGACTTCATGACTTTGATTCCATTACTTGAAGAATACTTAAGGAGTTTCCGGAGTCCGTTTCTCAGCAAGCACTTGCTTTCGATTCCCCGCCATTTATAGTATTAGCATGGATGCTAAACCTGATCATAATGCTCCTCTTCCACCACGGTTTGCAGACATAAAGCGTGAAATCTCTACCTCATGACCTAAGTTTAAACTCCAAGCTACTCGGGTTTGGGGAAAGGTTACGGAAGAATTAAATAAAGTGACAAGATAAATTATTAGCGGCGGTTGAGAGGTAAGCCCCATATTCGTTTGCTATTTTGCTCGTGGTTTGTTAATGAATTAGGTTTTTGGACGTAGCCCATTCCTGAAGTTCATTTCTCCTAGTTCGATAGCTTGAGCTCAGATGAAGTCATGAAAATCAAGGAGTTAGGTAGTGTTATTATCAGAGATTTAGTTGTCGATTCGAAGCCAATGATTGGAAATAGCAATCTGGATATCGAAAGTAGCTTACTAGTATTAACTGCTGAGCTGCTTCGATGCCAAGATACGTACTTATGGTGTCATTTCTCTACAGTGGTGCTTCCTCATAATCTTCACTGCATTGAGCTTTGGTAAACTTTTTTTATTCTCTACTTCCACTGCTACTGATTCTGGCTCTATCTCAGCTGGACAAAACCACAAACCCGGGCACGCGCACATTCTAAAGTCCTGTCTGCGATAATCTAGTCAAATAATCTGTATCATACGGAACCAGGCATTAAGTTCAACGGCATCGATCTTTCTACACCACTGATACTCAGTACACCTTGTAATGCATGACCTCATAATGCATATTTATCGTAATGCATTGGATTTTGGGAGGTATAAAAGGTCTTCTGTGAGCTAAAATGCATGCTGATAATGCATAATTCTCATAATGCATCACAGTTTGGGTAAAACCAATGCTATGCGTTATGAGAAAGTGTACTGTACTCTGATCGATTTCGCATTCGAAGACCTGGGATGCCATGGGATATACTCCCTCCTCACATTGACGGTGTGTAATGTATATTATTTGTCGAGCCTGAATACGCAGACTTGATAACATTGATATTATAATGAGAGGTGCCACCATTGAGCGCTGGGAAAATCCAGTTTTAAGAAAATAGTTTCAGGGTGTCTTCTCCGGATGATGGGAGGATAACGATCCATATGGCCTTGACGGTCGTTTGAACGCAAATACATCCATGTACGGAAGACCTAATCAGGTGAGTTCTTGGATTATTCTGAGGTGCAAGCTAATGCTCATTCGCTGGTGTTTATTCAACACAGTCGAGTGCCTTTCTATCTATGAGGTAATGTTTTTTGCTATGGATAGCTGGAATACCGTACTCACCAGTAAGAAAAGCGAAATAGGCCCTGGTGAAGGCACTCAGATGGTTTCCAAATGTGAACCTTTCCATGGCATATTTTATACTACTGTACCATTTCGACTGATTGTTCACGAATGTTGGATTTTTGTCTTGCTGGAGGCCGATAAATTTCCTTTTGATTTAAGGCAATTTTTTTTTAAAAAAAAGCCCTTTTTTCTGGGTGTGTTACATAACTGAGAAATCGGTCTAAATGGTACAGCAAGACCTTTCTTTCGCCCTTTGGTTCCAATAGATTCCTCAGACTTATACGATGCAAAGAATTGGTGATATGGTAAGCTTCAGAAATAATTTATTTTAACATCGCGTTTATCCGTACTAACACATTTATGATTTATGATGCGACATGTATTTCCACTGCTGATTTTTTGCCTATGAGGGTGGATACATGGCTTAGCCCGTGCCCCACGCGCATCACATTGGCTGGAACAAACAATGACATCAATTCCGAAGGGCCAAAGTATATCCCGAAAATATGGTATTCTGACATCGTGATGCTATCCACACTGTCGAGGAAGAACATAATGGTCTTACCAACTTAGCTAGCATGCATCCTCCATCCCTTTGAAAAAAAATCAGCTCTCCATTGCACTGATTGACTCCGCAGAACAAAACGTTCGTGGATAGACAGCACGAATTATTTTTGGCAGGGGATCGGCCAGCAGACTTTCCCAGAGGAATATCAAAGGCTAAATTCTCTGGGTTTGCAAGTCCCGGCGATATTGTTACTTCACTGGGAAAGCAGGTGATGGACTTGTGAATTGTTTACTGCGATTGTTTCTTACGGAACCTATGTTGTTACTATGAAATGTATCGTAGTGTATGTAGGATCTCTTTTGCTAAAATATCATCCTTCTCCATAAATTGTTTACTGCACAAATTCCCGGTCTTTGATTTGAAGAAAGCGCATCGAAGACTAAAATGTTGGACATTATAAGTTTCCACATTTATGTGTCTAATTATAGGCCGCCGCCATAATAATAAAACTACAATGATGCACGGACTCTAAACTAAAATTGGGGGGTAAAAGGGAAAAGGTTGATCGGCGAATCCTCACTCAATTTTGGTGTTTGCATATCGTGAGACATTTCGGATATCGTCAACCTATCTTCAATGCATACTCAGGGACTGCATTGTATGAGCATGACCTTTCTGTATCCATTCACTTGGAGTAACACGCTTCGAGCTGGCATCCGAGCGTAAAGCGTCGTTCTCTGCTACAAATGCCCACTTATCGGGGTCCGGAGGCGGCGTAGATGTGATTGCCTTTAGTTCACACTCTGTAAGTTTGCCCAGGTTAGTATTGGATGAATGGATTATCTATTAGAAAGCGTACGGATGATGTGTGTGAAGTGGTCAAGATCCTAAAGCGTTATAATTAGTATGCAAAAAATGGCTGCTCATGCTCATGCTAAAGCTCAACATACAAGATCATTCTTATCATATCCAAAAGGATCTTCGGGCAAGTTGTGTAAGAAAAAAATCTTCGCCTCAGACGAAAAATCTCACTTTCGATTTCCTCGCCAGCGACCAAGAAGCCGAAGAAGATAAAAGTCTGTGAGTGATCGAATTTGAGCGAAAAGCGGAAGTCGTACGTAATTGTCGAAGCTTACTATAACAACCGTGGCTGGTATGGTAAGCCATTTCATCGTGACCCAAATTTGCATTGGCTATAATTGAAGGATGCAATGTTATGAAGCAATGTATCAGTAAATGCGGAGATGCTTACCAGAAAGAAGACGTATAGTGTGGTGACGACCCACAAGTGAGCCGTATATCTGTAAGAGTGGTAGATTTAGGACACTCAGACCGAGTAAGAAATAAATAAAGTTTGTCGCACGAGAAGGGAAGCGGTGTCGTCAAGATCCTTTCAAGAGAAGTAAGGCTTTCTACCATTTGAGTGAGCGCTCCCTGGAGTTGATCTATAAAATCCATTTCATGAAAATCCGAAGGAAAAATAGGAAGCCTACTAGTAGTTGGCACATCGATCGCCTTGCGTTTCTGCATTGCAGAAATATAAGAACTCTGTACCAACAAGCATCAGAGAACAAAATATTCAACGCGGGGAAGAGTTGACTCACGATGTATAGAGTAATTTCCAGAGGCAAATTGTGCGCAACATTGACAGCTCTGCTCCGTAGCCTCGCTCTCATCCTTGAGCTTTCTGTCTGGCATTTACTCCGCTTGATAAGGGCTCTCCTAATTAGAGAAAATGGGAATACATCCCACATCCTATAATGCGGAGCATGGCGTGCAGATAGAAGGTGCTCCTCTTCCTTTTCGGAAAGGATAGTTTGGTCTACTTCATTCCCCAACATCGAGTTTCGGAGAGCCCCGGGACCGCGGCGAGGGTATAGTTGGGTATTGTCGGTGAATGTAAATTTCGAAGAGTTAATCGAAGGAAATGATGATACATAGGGAGGCTGCTCTTGGTCGGATGCTGGACCGCCTTGAAAGAAATTCGGGGCATGGACATCATACCCGAACCCTGTTTCCACAGAGGTATTCCTCATGGATCGGAACGAGTCGGCGGGTGGGTACTCTGAAAGACTTGACTCCTCATGAAAAACTGGCATAGTGTTGGGCAGATTGTATGACATCGCGAATGCAGGCAGAAACTTGATCAGATAATATAGATCTCTTCAAGAAGTGGTCAGTGGCAATATTGCAAGGGAACAAATATATTACTTGTAGTAGATTCCATCCTCGCGTCTTAGATAGTGCTTGACAGAAACTGCGTATGCCTCGACAAGATTGAGAACCGTCCTCTTTTCTATTAATGCACGAGTCTTCGTCTCGTCTAGGGAAAGTTTTCCATCTGGGGCTGCCGGCTCTGCGCATATAGAGTCAAGATGATATCCTATAGCACTCTTTTCGCACATACCCGGAACATGAAGCCACACTGCGCGCGCAAACATGCGACTGGATTGTACAATTTGCGCCCAAAGTCTCCGGCCTTCATGAAAGCGATCAAAAGACTGCGATGTCCTGAAGACAATCACGAAACCAAGCATAGTACCCATTCTAAGCTGATGTTAGCAAAGTATATATAAACAAGGGTGTGAAAGCATGAACTACGCACACTGCCAACAGTGTTGGCTTTAATGAGAAAACTTTATGTCCATTGAAGTTCCCAATGGTCACAATAGTCGACCATACTCCATATAAGACAAGGAGGTGCCAGCAACGAACTAACGCTGTAGAAAGAAAAGACTCTGCAAATGTTGTTGCTCTTCTCTGTCTTGGAGCAAATCTGACTGCAGCAATAAGAATAACATGAGAGGTACATGCTGAACGTTTGCTGACGGGTCTGTAACAAAGAATCCTCTGTGCGTGATGCCAATAGGTTCTTCCTCAGGCTCGGATGTGAACGCCATGAATAATATATAAAAATCTCTGCGTCCTATTATTCAGTGCATGATCTCGCGTCGCTTTGTGGTGGCCCTCACCTTGGAAGTTATGCGTGTCCGATAAAGCCTACAAACTGCACAGTGATACGCTCTCAATCGCCTGTGTCTCCGTCTGTATTGAGTTGAAAAGAATGAAGCTAGAGGTACGTGGTCGCATTCTTATATCAGTTCCGGAGACCGCCCGCGATACACACACATGGCACTGCCCGACGCCCATCCCTACATTTCATGATGTCTCATAGCAACCTCCTGAAAGATTACAAATAATTAGAAAATGATTCCAGCAGTAAAATACACATATACGTACTGTGAAAGACTGAATTATCTAGTCAACACCCATGCGATTATAGACATCGATGCTCAAAGTTTTCAAGATATGTGAGAGGTTGAAAAGCAGGGAAAGAGAGGTACTTAAGCGCTAGATAAGATTGGCGAACGCCAAGTGGACGCTGGTGAGCAATGGTGAACACCTGCGAACAGATTATGTTGGTGAATGGGGCAAGCATGTGAGCGCTGCTGTAGTATACAAAAGTGAAAGGCGAAGTCGGCCATCTCATCAAGATGATCGACGCATCGGCGACATCACCGAGAAATTGTAACAGGGATAAACACGAGCCAATCGGATATAGGGACTAACATGGATTACATAAATCTGGATTTTGACCTGTGGATAGCTTATCCATGTGCCTTTTCTGGATATGGGCAAAATTTATGGGTTTGTGGATAATCCACGGATTTGGCACCTATTTTAATTATACTGTAACTATTTGTGTGGACCTTTGTTCACCTGCAAGAATTGATAAAATGTATCAGATAGTTTGTGAGCTGATAATTTAAAACATTTTTCTCCAGGGCATTCCCTAATTTCAGGTATTTTGACATTACAGTAGATTTCTGCATTTTAGCTGGAAATAATGCCTTCAGAATTGACATAGTCCCATTTTTGCAGTTGAAACTTTTCACTTTCACTTCACTGTATTTTATACATATTATCATCATAAGTAATGTTTTATATTATATTATCATAGGTTTAGAGCTTGATGGTAAAAGTGAAAGCAGTAATACAATTTTTTGGTTCCAAATCTGTGGATTTACCCAATCCAATCCAATTCACAAATGATCTTATCCATGGGTTGGATGTGGATACAGCATGGTCTGATCTGTGCTAGTCCCTAATCAGATACATGTACATACACAAAATTTATCAAGCATTTAAAGTAGTTGTGCTATTAATACATTCTGGTAAAGGAAGCTGCTCACAATCCTTATATATTGTGGAACAAAATATATAAAATTGAGAGATCAGGGAGGGAATTGCAGAATCAACAACCAAATTAGGGAGTAATGCTAAACACTATTGTGTGGGATTTCCCAGTGGGGATAGTTTTTGAGAGGGAAATATATAAGATATGCCTCACATGTTCTGGTGGTGTCTACATGATTGTGACTGATATGTGACCACTGATTCAGATGATCTGCTCACAGATTGCTTGCAGCTGTATTCACCTCCCCAGAAGGCTGCACATAATCCTGAACTGACTCAATTACATTATAAAAACCATGAAATAAATAAGAGGTTGTAAAATATAAGTCATATTTACAGATTAACTACTTTAGAGCTGTTTATGAAATACTAGCCTTTATGCTCACTGGAATTATGTCACAAAAATGCTTTCCAGGATATAGACTAGAGTTCTGGACAGATAGGATATGCATGGTGACCAGGAAGAGACACTGGAGACTCTGGGAATATCTCTGGGAAACATGTTTGAGCACTACCAAAGGAAAGAGTCAAGATGGGTGATGGCTTCAGCTTATGTGCTGCACCTCCTTCATTCCTAATGCCCAATTTACAGATAATGGTGAGTGATGTGGTTCAGATATAGTGACAACTGATATTCAACTTCCTGACTGAAGACTTGGTTAGGAGGGATCTCTGGAGACCAGAGATCTTGTTGAGCACAAAGTACGATGGCAAGATGAGATTATCAGGTAGAGATGAGTGAGGATGATTTGGAAGTAGCTTAACCACTTGAGTAGAAGTGGAGAGACTAATAAAATTAACAAACTGAAGTACTATGATACATTCGAAGTACTTATATACTAGAAAGTCTAAGTAACCAGAGTAAATACATAGAGCACTATAATCATACTAGTGCAATAGAGAAGTAAGTGGGTTAAGAAAGAGAGAGCATATGATGAAGACTAAGGAATACAAATTGAATGTTAATGCAAAAGAGACATACTATGAAAAGTATAGTGTGTGGCTGAAACAAAGTAAGTGCAAAAATGGAAACAGACTGGAGTAAACCTGAGTAAGCACCAGAGATGAGCGGGAAGTCAGGAAAGCATTGGGATTGATCATAAACGGTCCAGAGATGATGCATGCTATGTTGTATAGGGATATGACAAATTACCCAATATCCTCTGTATTTTTTAACAGCCTGTGCAGCCTACCTATCATTTAAATCTTTCCAATATACATCCATAAAATGAAAGAGAGCATGTTCAGGGGTTAGATGTGAGGTAATTAGAGTGAGTGGCTTAATTAGGGGCTTTCAGTACCAAATCCTTCAAGGCTTCATCAAATCACAATTATCTGAAAATCTTGCTGCAACAAAATGTATTAACCACAAATATCTACCTTTTCTTGTGACCAGATTTATAACTTACTTGATTTTGTGAATGTCCCAAAGGAATTACTGGAATTTTGCCATTTTGTCATGCTCTACTTATATAAACACCACCAGATCATATGAGGCATATCTTAGGTAAGGTTGGCTTGAGGAGAATCTTATCATGCCAAAAATGCATATATATATATATAAGCAAAACACTCTAATTCAAGAACCTTGTGTCACAAACATGCTTTCCAGGATACAGGCTAGAGGTTCTGAACAGATAGAGTATGCATGGTGACCAGGGAGAGACTCTGGAGACTCCAGAAATATCTCCAGAAAATGTGTTTGAGCACTACCAAGGTAAGAAATCAAGATGGGCAATGGCTTCAGCTTATGTGCTGCACCTCCTTCATTCCTAACACCCAATTTACAGATGACAGTGAGTGATGAGTTCCAGGTATAGTGACAATTGATACTCAACTTCTTGACCACAGATTTGGTCAGGAGAGGTCTCCAGAGACCAGAGATCTTGTTGAGCACAAATTATGATGACAGGAAGAGATTATCAAGTAGAGATGAATGAGGATGGTTCAGAGGTAGCTTTAACCACTTAGTAAAAGTAGAGAGACTAATAAAATCAACAAACTGAAGTACTACAATACATTTGAAGCACTTAAATAATCAAAAATCTAAGTAACCAGAGTAAATATGCAGAGCACTATAATCATACTAGTGCAGTGGAGAAGTAAGTGGGTTAGAGAGAGAGAGAGCATATGACAAGGGCTAAGAAATATGAATTGAATGTTAACATGAAGAGATATACTACAAAAAGTATAGTGTATGTGGCTGAAATGAAGTAATTATGAAAATGGAAATAGACCAGAGTAAACCTGAGTAAACACCAGAGATGAGTGGGAAGTTGGGAAAACATCAGGATTGATAGTGAGCAGTCCAGAGATGACACATGCTGTACTGTATAGGGATATGACACCTTGTCTTTACTACTACTAAAGACCTTGCTTGCATATGTTATACTTATCTACTTGAATTAATGTATGTATGTTTATAAATAACCAGTTTGAGTCAAGGTGGTAAAGGAAGTGAGAGAGAATGGGTCTATTGTACAAAGAACAAGTTAAAGAGAATGTAAACAAGTTAGATGGAAGATAAGATGGGTCAAGAAGATATTTATGTGTTGTCATACATCAAATGTATTTGATAGTGAGACCTTGTCAAGGTTTGTTCCCAAAGGTAATAGAAACTAGAGGGGGTATGTTAGGTAGCTGTCACAGACTTGTTTCCAGGGTATAACCTAGAGGTTCTGGGCAGATAGAATACACAGTAGGGCCAGGGAGAAATACTGGAGACTTTGGAAATATCTCCGGAAACATTTTGAGTGTATCAAGACCTGAACATGGCTAGACAAGTAGGACAATACAGCCAAGGAGTGAGTCCTTGATACTTAAAGATGATAGACAATGTAGGATGTTGGCTTCAGCTTATGTGCTGCACCACCCACTATCCTAGTCCTATATTTAGAATAGAAGATAATAAGAACAGAGATGATGATGAACAACAAGAGCTCAGCTTGTTGGAGAGGAACAGTGGGTTGGCTGACAATCAGCCAAAGGTTGGCTGGAGTGGCCAAAGTATTGGACAAGGGATTTGAGACAGTACAAGGATTGTATCAAGCCAGGAAGTGGATTGACAATACAATTAACAAACTAAAGAAGTACAGTTTGGATACTACTACTTATATAATACTCCTATAGATAAGCCATTGAGTACTATTCCAGTTTGAACAAACAAAGCATGTGGAAGTAGAGGTCAGGTTATAACTAATATGTGGTGAGAGGATCAGATGAGCAAAGGACATATGAATACTAAGAGAGCTAGCTGAAAGGCTTTGTGGAGATGAAAGATAAGAACTTGAACAAAACTAATCAGAGAATGAAGACTAGTACAAAATATCTGAAATGTGTTGTTGGCCATAGTGTGGCCGATGTGGCCAAAGCTCAGCTGCAAGGACTTGGAATTTGTGGTGAATTGGGGTGTGACAGGATGGTGACAAGTGGTAGCTGGAACAGGATATGACAGAGTGCTACCAAGGATAGAAGGTCAGAATGGATAATGGCTTCAGCTTATGTGCTGTGCCTCCTTCATTCCTAATGTCCAATTTACAGGTGATGGTAAGTAAGCTGATCCAGGGATGTGAACAATCAATACTCAACTTCCTGACCAGAGAGTTGGTCAGGAGAAATCTCTGGAGACTAGAGATCTCATTGAGCACATGTGACAACAACAAGTAATTAATCAAAGGAAGATGGCTGAGGATGATTTGGAGGTAGCTTATCCACTAGCTAGAGACTAGTAGGGATGTTAAACACAATAATTAAAAAACTGAAGTAATATAGTACATTTGAGATACTTAAATACTAAAGAATATGAGTACCCAAAGTGATCTTGCAAAGTACTTACATCATACTAGTGAAGTGAAAAAGTAAGTGGGTCAAAAGAAAGAGAGCATATGACGAAGACTAAGGAGTATGAACTGAATGTTAATGCAAAAGAATATACTACAAAAATTATAGTGTACGTGGTTGAAACATAGTAGGCATGAAATGGAAATAGACCAGAGTAAACCTGAGTAAACTCAGAGACAAGCAGAGTGTCAAGACCCATATATGGCCAGACAAGTAGGACAGTATGGCTGAGGAACAAGTCCTATGATACCTAGGATGTTAGACAATGTAGGACATTGGCTTCAGCTTATGTGCTGTGCCACCCACTATCCTAGTCCTGTATTTAGGCTAGAAGGTAACAAGAACAGAGATGAGGATGAACAACGAGAGCTCAGCTCGTCAGAGGGAAACAAAGGTTTGGCCAATGATCAGCTGAAGGTTGGCTGGAGTGGCCAAAGTATTGGACAAGGGATTTGAGAGAGTACAAGGATCATATCAAGCCAGGAAGTGGATTGACAATACAATTAACAAA
>JASFDF010000587.1:2794-15121 GCA_036937115.1 Nidularia sp. FH-822889 | reverse complement strand
ACGTCAAAAATATCTTACCCGTCAGGCAACAGAACAACTACATTTTTCCCCTCGGAATTTGCGATTTTTTGTCCAGATTCTGACTTCAGCCACTGCAGTGCTCCGCTCAGGGCACTTCCGCTACTTCCGCCGACTAGAAGCCCTTCAGTCCTCATCAATGCCTGGACTGCGCCGAAAGCGTCCTCATCCGACGTCTTCACCCATACATCAACTTCAGCAGGATCCCGGGACAAGACATCGGGAATGAAGTCATAGCCAATGCCCTCGACGATGTATTGGGCGGAGTCTTGGGTAGCGTTGAGGGTGTCAGGGAATGCAAGAATGCTTCCTTTCTGGATAATATATGAGATGACGAGGAAGTATTATCAGGATGGCAACTTACAGGATCGACACCAACGACAATAGCATCTTTGTTATGTGTCTTCTTGACCGCACGCGAAATACCAGTTACTGTGCCTCCTGTTCCGGCACCGGCAATCACTACATCGACCTTGCCAGTTGATGGTCTAGCTGAGGTCGAAGGTGTCGAAGTGACCGCCTCAATGATTTCAGGCCCAGTCGTATATTCGTGTGCCAGAGGGTTATTGACCTACTTCTTCGATTAATTACCACATCATGAAAGGTAAAGAGAAACCACGAACGTTACGATATTGATCGAGGATAACTCCATGCGGGATTTTACTCTGCAGAGTCTGCGCCACTCCTGCGATCGTTAAGGAATTCAGCCACGAGACTGCCATAGAGTTGCTATGGGCTCTACCTATATGACTCTCAGGGGAATCCCAAGCTGCCTCTGTTGGCGTGCGGACGACTTCGGCACCAAGTGCGCGAAGAAGTGCTTCTTTCTCCTGTAACGAGTCTCAGCATGTAAGAATATAGCTAAAAGTGCCAGCACACTCACCAGTGACATTTTGTTGGGAAGGGTTATGATGACGGAATAACCCTTATCTGTAGTATTCAGTACATGTCCGTTTCTCTTAAAACTGGTCTCTTTACCTTGATAGCACAGGCCATAGCCAGTCCAATTCCTGGGCATAAATATGAGATATGAACGGAGGATGTATTTTTTCACTAGGAGATTCACCGGTGTTGCCCGATGTGGGTTCAATAACGACGCTCTTTCCCGGGATGAGAGTACCGTCCTTCTCAGCAGCTTCCACCATTGCTTTCGCTATTCTGTCCTTGACTGAACCGCCAGCGGACATATATTCGACCTTCCCCACTAGAATTCATGTCAAAAAAAAGGTGCTAAAGCTTAAGACTAATGATGACGCACATAGGTTACATTTCAAGCCGTTCGCTTTTGCAACCTTGTCGAGACGGATGAGTGGGGTGTGTCCGACAGCACTCAGGGCGTTATCTAGAATTTGAGGAGCCATCGCAGAGGTCGGACTTGGTGATGGGATAAGAGAAGAGATATACGAACGCCAGGTCAAACCGCAGAGCCTTTTGAAGTCACGCTGGATCTGATCCCGTTCCGACACCGGACGGATCTATCGTCCCATTAACTCAAACCGCACCACAGGTTATCGTACACAGCACATGCGTCCGAGCTCAAATTTGTTTTTAACTCTCATCGATCGTGATATCTGCGTACGTCCAGGCCAAGTTCTCGCGTGTACTCTTCCGCTAGGTTATTCGTTTTGTTCACAGATTCCAACATGGACACCATGCAAATCGACCATTACTTTCACATTGGCTACTGGCAGCTGTCCGGGATTGGCCTTCATATTGACGTAGATGTTACTCTTTTCTTGGGACAATCTTCTTGGCTTTTGGAAGTCTCAAGCTCAGCATTCCGGTTCAAAAGAGTCGAGGCTTACACTTACTGTACTTGATTGGTTCACCCAGCCCCCAGCCTCTAAGACGAGATATCACCAGAAATACCATAGCTCAATCGGCGGTTGGCGCTTATATCTTTCTTCCTTGTTCTCCTAAGCAGATGTCGATTGGATCCCTCCAACGAAAACGTCATATGCATGAAGGATTGCGAAAATCGATTACTCCTGGATACGTCATGATCATACATCAAGCTTCACCGTACATTCCGAGCGCAGCTAGTGGCTTGAAGATAACGCTGGCTTCTTGTTTCTCTTCTAGTGCATATCTTTTAATTAGTTGAAATGCTCGAATTAATCAAGCTCCCGTGAAGAATTCGAAGAGGTACGAGCGCTACTCAGCGGATGAAGTACTTAGCTTCATTATCTTATCTTAATTGGCTTACGTCGGAAACCTTCTGTATATGCCTTCTCCCTTGTCCTCCCTGTTAAGCAATCGAGTTCCTGACATGGAGACAATTAGCCACTCTTATTCAAGCAGATTCCTGTTCAATTGCAGTAGAGTCTAGAGGAACGTAAACCCTGCAAGTTACGTATGGGACTTTATGGGGCCTGATTCTGTTATTCATACCGCAAGTTTGGTAGAAGTGATGGACCCAGATCAGAAAGCCTGGAGCTCGTGAGGCCCTCTTGCTTGCGCAGTGCGCCTGGGACGAAATGCACTTCAACGCCAGACTGCCTGGGATATATTCTGTCAAGACTCGGTGTTCGAGCGGGAATAATCGACATTGATAAAGTATTGATAACTTTCGAAATCCCTCGACATGACAACCAATGGGCGATTTGATAACGATATCATGGATGTCGGACGCGTGGTATACTTATTAATGAAGGCAACTTTCATATTTTCATGTCAATTGAAGGCTTGTCTGAGGAACATGATGGTTCTAGAGGTAAGCGCATATCTTAATACTCGTTTAATTATATGTTGCCACTTGGAGCCTCTTTAGCGAAATTTCAATGGATGTGCCTGCTGTGCCGTACATTCTCTTACCTTCCGCTGGTATCAATCGCAGGGCTGACGGCCTTTCTGGAAGTTTAAACTACATGTCTTCATCTTCTGAGATATGACATCGGCTGCATGTTTTTTTAAGACGACTCCGACGGGGATCCTGGCCTGACTAGGAAATATTTTCTCCACTTGGACTGCAGACTGAGGAGCAAGTGTGTGCAGCCCTGAGGCTCGAGGCTTGAACTTGAGGCCTTGAATTCTAAGGGCGAATGTTACTGATTTTGGAAGAACTCAGGATAACGATGCTTGGGAATTTTAAAGACCTCGTAATCCATTGCTCATCGCGATTCTTCGGCAGTTAGTGAAGCTTGCAGCTCAATGGGGCTTAACAGGCTTTCATTTATACGGCGCTAACTTGTATAAATGTAGGCACTTCGTGAAGAGATGTCCACCAATGCCATCAATGACATTAGTTAATAATACACATTGCTCGAAATAAGCATTAGAACTTCGCAATTACTTCAAGAACTTCAATCCAAAGCATCTGGTGTCCTCGCATCCGTGATCCAACCTAGGCAAGCTTATCTCCTAATGTAGATGCGCTTTCAGTATGTCAGCATTGAGAGGCCACGGACGACCCATCCACGACATGAGTTCAGTGTGGTCTTTATACGCGTCATCCGTGTTGGGATGCACCAATACCCTGCAAAAGCTAGTCGTCAGTGCGAATACCGCGCGAAGGCATTTAAAAAAAAAAGAGGTCACGAAAATGAAGATCAGAACGGGCTTCAAAAAAAAAAAATTATGGGGCCCACAAGGGTTCGCAAGGCAACCACCAAAATCGAAGTACGGCGTAACGGCACACACTCGCATGGACCGTGAAATTCGACGCGACGGGTGCAGAACACGAGCAAAAAAGGCTAAAATAATAGCGGGGGGTGGGTATGGATACGCACGAGCAGGGTCCCCGGTACACCGTGAGCCAAGCAAAGAAGGCTCCTGTTTGATGCGGGGTGAAAGTGTTCACTTCGAACATGGCGGTCGGGTGTGGGCCTGAAATAGAAGAGGGTCCGATGGACGGATAAGATAATTCAAAGTGATTAGCGAGGTTTATCTTTCTCGTTCGAATATTCTCTCCTGTTTAATCGGAGAGCTGGACGGCGACTGACCTACTGCTTTATCCCAGAACTTGTATATCCGGAGCTGCATAACGGCAACAAATCAGCTTCCATATCATGCTCGGTGCAGGTGAAATTGCGAAGAACATACCTCTGGAAACTCCCTCCTAATCCTTTCATGCAACTCTCGTGCATACTTCGTCTCTGATTCGCTCGACGGCATGTAATATACTGGGTGATGCGGCCCGCCACTTGGGATGAATTTCAAGCACATAACTCGAGTGCGTTTGGGGCTTACTGTGAAAATCAAATCCATTATTTGACGAGTCGATTGGCTTCGGAAATTCTTCATACGCCAGGGATCTGGCGGGCGCAGGGGGGTTGTACAGAGACTTTCCGTCAGGGTTTATTTGTGTCGGGAGAGGGTCGGCATCCTCGTAGCCTTGCAGCGGTGACTTGTAGGGCATGGTGAAAGAGTTAAAGTGCGGATTGGAGGACAAATGGTTCGCAGTAGGTGAAGTTTATATCCTCCTCGTCCTATAACCGCAGTTAGCCACGGTCTTTGACTTCAATATGGTCAGCAATGGTCAATGCTATGACCTTAATGCTGAGAAATAGTTAGGAGTCTCGTCAGCGACGGCGTCAGCGAGATTGCGTCAGAAAGCGAAATTGTGGGAATGTCCGGATTTACAGATGCGCGTTTGATCACAAGCCTCCCGATCTCGATTATCGCTTATTCTGGTAGAGGCTACGCTCACCACCTGCGCAAGCTGTGTAAAACCGTAGTATTGGAGGATGTAGAAGGTCGTCATCGTTTCCTGACACGGAGTTGCGGCTTGACAGTGGCAGAAGTAGACAGCGACAATTTCTTATCACATGAGGAACTTCAAAAGCAGGAAAATGCAAGTCCTGCGAGTGCTCGCACCGACTCGGGCTCGCGTGAAGGTCTATCCAATCCGAAACGAATGGACAGTCCCTCGGCAGGTACAAGGGTCAATGTACCGTAAGCCCATAGAATTTGTAGCCATAACACGTTTTCATAGGGATACGACGTCACATACCGCAGAATTACCCAACAGATCACAACACGGCGTTAAGCACGCATCGCCTGTAGCTGGAACAGGAGGCACCTGTATGTAGCCTGTCAATGCTCGAATACTACTATTGCACAGCGAGATAAAAAGAGTAATGAAGCATGGTGGCGTACTGATTGAATACTGGATACTTAGGTACCATCTGGCCTACATACACCACGATGGAAACGTATACGCAAATGCGGGCAGGCAGTGTGATAGAAATATATAGTTCTGCATGAGCGCATAAGGTTATGATCAAGATGTTGATATAACACCGCGCGTTAGTCCTGCTAAATCAGAAGAGCTCGGAACATGTGAACTCAGAAACTGTAAGAATAGCCTCATCAGAACAGAGATTATGTAGGGCGAACTTGATATGACGAGCATGGGGCAGAACTTAAAAGGCCAGGAGGAGGTGGGAGCGCGCGTTGTTGGCTCCTCGGGATCGTGTGTCTTTCGCAAGACTGCCCTCGGAGCCGTCACGCGTCCACGCGAGACGGGGAGTGACATGATGGCAGCCCAGCTCTGTGCAGAGGGAAACCGCACGCGTGCCGAGATCGCAGACAGCATTCGTCGCGTCTCGACACGGTGGGTTGATGGAGGTGTCGGCCATCAGCGCAACGTTATACCTGGCCAGGCAACTCGAGCGAGATTGGCTCCGCAGAAGAAGGCTTTCGGCAGCGTTAAGAAGCGCAGTGCGAGTTCGATTCAGCCTTCTAAAGCAGGTGACTCCCTGGCAGAATTTGCGAAGACACTGGCGAGTTAAAAGTGTAGTGTGGGATCATACGGCGTTGTGCGCATGATGACAGAGTTGATGGGAACAGCGTAAGTCAGAGATTGAAGGACACTTCGCCATTGATATGTTGACAGAGCGTCTGGTGTGATCAAAATGTTATCTATGTGAGATATGGACGCAGAGAAGAGAGCTCATATATACGATGGAGAAGCAGTAGAGAAAGTGATGGGAAGTGGGTGGAACAATGGGGTGGGAGGAAGACAAGGGCACAATTGCGGGTGTAAGTGGACATTGTATGGTGTTTTGCCACGGTGGAGGGTGCAAATATTGCGGGAGTTGTCCTGAGGTGGTAATAATATAGCCCACAATTGGAAATGGACATCAGAGATGGCGGGGGAGGGGGACCAAGTGGGGATCGGAAGAGGGAGATTGCGATTTGAGACTCATTCAGGGTTGCGTGGTGTACGGCTTACCGGGATTTTCTATTTTGTACTGGATCGTCCACCCTGCGCTCAGTCACTCCTTGTTCCCCTGTCACTCCTCTCTCCCGCCCCCAGCCCTCCGACGTGGCTCGCGTGCTGTCAGCATCCAAATCAGCTCGAGCGCCTCTGACTCCAGTCTTGTTTTGTCCATGAAATCAGTCTCATCATCCACCAATAGCTGGATTTCGAGAAGCCATCATCGAGACTCCCCCGCCCCCTCCGATCATACTTCTCATCAGCAGCCTCCTCTCACTCCCACCTATATCGCCCCCCGTCTTGCTCCCCGGCCCCCCGGTGCTTCTTCACCCGTCAACAAACCATCCTTCAAGGCCTCCTTCAACACCGTCTTCCGCAAGCAGCCCAGGGAGCCGTCCCTCCGCTCCGTCTACTCCGCCTCCACCACCACCACCTCCAGCGAAAACCACCAAGCCCATCCCTACGCTGCCCTTCCCATGGGCCCCATCCCCGTCGTCTCCTCCCGCAACTCTCCCGACGAGGACGAGGAGTGCCCCGTCTGCCTCGAGCCCCTCAGCTTCAGCTTCCGTCTGCCCGGTGAAAAACCACATATCGTGCCAGAGTGTGGCCATGCCCTTCATGAGGTCATTCTCACATCATCTTTGCTGCGCACAGATCGCTAACTAGTTCACAGGCATGCTTCACTGCAGTCTACGGCCCGCCTCCTGGCCAGAGTAGGTCCACAGTCCCTCAGAAGTCCAACCTCGGAGTCTGCGGTGTATGTAGAAGACCAATGAAAGTCGGGGATGGCGATGGAGGAAAATCAAACAGTGCGTCTATTCCATGCTCTAACCCCATCGTACTCAAGGGACTGCTCTGCAGAACTCGCTGCACTGACGGGCATGGGCGATAGCAAGTCAGCTGCACTTTACCCCGGACGTGATACTCCTACCAGCCGCCGTGCTCCTCCCGCACCCCATCCCTACGACCCCAATGAAGATGATCCATTGGACCACAGTGGCTCTGTCAAGTCCCACTCCACTCGGGACCACTCCCAGTACATCGTTGCCCCTTCGATCCAAGTCCGCCCCGAGTTCTCGTCTCTGACCCGAACAAACGATCTGAGCCAACCCTTAACATGCCTTGTTGTCATTGAGCTTCCCGGAAAGCGAACAGGGATTGCCATCCCGGGTCCGGTTATGAACGATAATTTCAGCAGCAGGAATGGTAACACCCATAGCAGGCGTGACGCGAGCGATTCGGGTCACTCAAGTCCTACCCCCGATCGCGCTGGGATGCAGCGGCAGCAACAGCAACAGCAACAGCAACAACATCTTCAACACTTCCAAGAGCAGGACCTCTCCCCTCGTGCCTACCAGAACCGGACGCTCGGCCCTTCTCAGGAGAACCAGTACGGCACTGTGTCGAATGGCCATGATTCCCCTGCATACTATTCCAATACCCTTATACACTCAGAAGAGGATTCGCCCTTCAATGCAATTACGGAAGATCTACGTAATCGTATCATCGACTGGAAAGGGCATCCATTATCAGATCTAGGCCCACTGCAGATGTATGACCTCCTATCGGTAAGACGTGACTCTGCCATCCGCGAGTTCTACGTCTATCTATTCAAAGAAGCGATCATCTGCGTCGTGGAAGAGAAGAAACGCGGTCTCGGTCGTCTTCTTTCCAATGCCTCAGGACTTACGGATGCCAGCACCACCTCCTCCAACAATGGTCAGTCGAAGGGGGTACTACGACTAAAGGGCAGAATATATGTCCGACATATCAAGAACGTCACCGCTTCATCCGCCGCTGGCGAGATGAGCCTCACCATCGACATGGAAGACGAACTTGCGTCCTTCATTCTCATCTTCAGGGAACGCGCGTCGCTTGAAGCATGGAGGAGCAACATTCAAGCCCTCGTCAACATGTTCCAACGACAAAACGGCCACCAAGCTACACAAGAGTCTGCCCGACCGCCCGACATGGAAGAATTCGGGGGCAGCGCCAAGGCAATGCGGATGTTGAGCGGCAGTACTCAGACCACCGTGAGCACTGTCGATAGCCTGCTGAATGGGTCCACGCGCTCAACGCCCTCCTCCTCCACCTCGCACGGCTCCATGACGAACCCACGGCATCCGCAGATGCAGCAGAAGCTCTCGACCCTCGGTGAGGATGACGAGATGAGCGCGTACGACTCGCCCACGGCGCTGGTGACTCCGTACACCTCCTCCGGGCCGTCTAACTCCCTTACGCCCCTCCCGCACCCCCCGATCGATCTCATCCTCGTGATCTCCCTCCCACCACCATCCGCGGTCGCGAGCACCGCGCAACTCAAAGTACGGGTCATCAAGACCACCCTTGATTTCATCGTCGCGTCTATGGCGAAGAGGGACCGGCTGAGCCTGGTGACTTTCGAGGTGGGCCCGTCAGGGAAGGTCCGGAAGACACCGTTCTTGAATACTGGAAAGACGCAGAGCCGGCAGAGGCTCGAGAAGTTCATTGAGGAAACAGGGATGAGGCTGGACGAGGGCCAGGATGAGTTTTTGGTGCGTGGGTCGAAGGACGAGAAGACGGACGTTGTGACGGCTGTGAATCATGGTGCGTGGTTTATTGTTGATAACGAGCGAGCCTATTTGCTTATCTCTTCTTTGCAGGGCTCGATGTCGTGCTCCAGCGAAAGGCCAAGAACCCGATATCCGGCATGGTCCTCGTCAGCGACGCGTCAGACAGTACCCGGCGTGCGCAGATGGACCTGGTGCTTGCCCGCGCGGAAGCTGCCAACGTCCCCATCCACTCCTTTGGCTATGGCCGCTCGCACGACCCCGCATCCCTGTGGCTCATGTCGAATCACACCAGCGGGACGTACACCTTCGTGAAAGACTGGTACGACCTCAGGGACTGTGTGGCCGGCTGCATTGGGGGCATGATGTCGATCGGGCTTCTGAACATGAAGCTCCACATGAAGATCGTCGACAGCCATCGGTTCCGAATTCGCAAGGTCTCAGGGGGCCCTTCGTCCATCCTCGCTTCGGACGGGCAGAATGTCGATGTTGACGTTGGCGAGCTTCGATATGGGGAGCGGAAGGAGATGCTCATTGAACTCGAGCTCGACAACACAGACATGCAGCAGCGCATGGCGCACCAGCGGCAACCCCCCGGGCGGTCCATGAACGCCACAGACCAGTTTGTGCAGAGCATGGGGCTCGACTCGCTCGCGATCGACGATGCACCGGACTTTGCGGACGGGATGATGGATAGAATGATCGACGAGGTGCCCGTAGTGGAGGTGGACGGGTCGTTCTTCGATCCGGCGGCAACGAAGAACGTGACCAGACTCGCGCACCCCGTGCTGCTCACCATCACCCTCCTGCCAATGACGACAACCGCACCGCGGCCACCGTCGACGGTGTCTGACCCCGTCATCGTGCGCCGGCGGATGGAGCTCCTCGCATCGGACATGATCACTCGCGCACTCGTTCTCGTATCGAGGAGGAACTTCCCGCAGGCACAAAGGATCATGGGCGAGACGAAGCGTATCCTGCACACCGTGCTGCAGACGATCTCGCGGTCGCTGCCACCGCCGAATGCCAATGGCAGCACGGTGCGCAACCGGAAGGAGATTTTAACGCTGGGTGCGGTGCGCGCTATGCAGGCGATTTTGCAGGATTTGCAGATCCTCTCGGAGGCGCTGGAGGATAATGTTGAGCTGTTTGCCCATGACCAAAGGAACTTTGGTGCTCAGCAGGTACGATATTCCCTCTCTTTTAGTCTGCGAGGTTTTTTACTCATCTTTGTTGCAGGCAATGATCCTCCGAGATCAAAAAAGCTGGAGCGGACGAAGTGCAACTGAACGGCTATTCTGGACCACGGACAATTCAGTTGAGCTGGTCTCACGAAGTACGGACTGGGTCGCGCGCGAGTGATCGTGCTTTCTCTCTCTTTTCTATGATATTCATGATCTCCTCTCCCCTCCTTACATTCCTCATCATCTTGACGTTCCTTATATTATTATTGTACTACCTATAGCATGCATTTCAGGCCCCTTCTTATTGGGCTTATCTTTTCCTTCTCTTACTAAAATAATCACATCCACTCATTTCTTCCCGTAGTTAGTATGGTTCCTTCCATATTGTATTGGGCAGATTACCTGCAGACTAGCTGCATGCTTATATTTACATCGCGATCTAACAATAACTAAATTGAAATACATAACCTTCGAAGAATGTCTTTGGTCTCCAAGTTTCGTAATAAAGGAAGCTGAAAGGCAAATTTTCATAGTGTAAAGCTTGTGCGAAGCTCCGACAATGTGCCTTGCGAAGAAACAACCTGCTATGGAAAGTGCAAACCGGTTTCTTTAGCTACCCAAGGCGATGCATGCCATGTCAAGCTTCATGAAATGTAGTGTTGCCCGAGTCAATGTAATTGTTAGATAAAAAGCTTGTATATCTGGGATGTGTTCCCATGGATATAAATATCCCACCCAGAATCCAGATAGACCGTACGTAGAGCTTCGAGTATTGGATGAGAGCCTGGGCACTAACGACGACGTAAGATGAGGAGTTCACAGCATGGGACACCGAGAACCGAATCAACGTCCAGTAGACGTCCAACCAGTTGATACCGGGAACATAAGTTGGCCAGATTCCCAGCCATCATGTGTAAGTCCTCCATAAGTATCAGAGATGCATCATGAAGAGCGTTGTTTGAATATGAAGCGCCAGAGTCCTCAGGCCTCAGTATACATCCTCCGGCGTCTTTCTTAGACGTCAGTTCGGCGAGTCAGAGCCCTCAGTCTGGTGTGTGCACTATGCGGCGGCAATCCGAGTTTACACCGACATATTTTCTGACCAGGACAAGTATTCGGTGAAAGACCATCACATGGACGGGTAAGTTGTCAAAACCACGGGACGAGCGAGTTTCTTCCATGTCATTTGGAAGCCAGTGGAATTTTAGAGAGCACTGAGGCCGATTCCGAGTCGAGGACGTCGCTGTAATCGGTGTACACGCGCCGTACTGAAATTGAAACAATGAACGGTGCTGCTTACGTAAAGGTCATTCGTGGCAATTGATTCCTGCAGCTCGCGTGAACCAGAAGCTTTCAACCACAACCACACTACTGCACATCCCCTATCATGGCGGGAAAGGGGAAGAGTACCCCGCGTCTCAGGCAGAGGGCCACACAACAGGCGGAGTCCTCCAGCTTTGAATATGAGCAGGTCCAGCAGGATGACGAACACATGGCAGAGGTCTACCAGAACCCCGTATGTACTCGCTACCCGTGTCGCGACTTCAGCTAATCATCGCCGGCAGAGAAAGCGCAACCAGATTGAGCAGCTTCTAGAGACAAACAAGGGCAGTGCCGTCGTTGTCGCTATCCTGACTGCTCTCGCTTTCGCGTTGCGTTTCTACAAGATCAACCAGCCCGATCAGGTCGTGTATGTCTCGTATTATGTTGTCCGTCTTTGCACTCGTTTAACAAAGTATCATCAGCTTCGACGAAGTCCACTTCGGAAAATTCGCGTCATACTACATTCTAAGAGAATACTACTTTGATGTCCACCCTCCTTTTGCCAAAATGCTCTTCGGACTAGCTGGCTGGTTCGTGGGCTTTGATGGCCAGTTCAAATTCGAAAATATCGGCGACAGCTACACTATACACAATGTTCCTTACGTCGGCATGCGCGCGCTTCCGGCGGTTTTGGGCAGTCTTACGGTTCCTGTGGTCTACGCGATCATGAAGGAGAGCGGTTACTCGACAGTTATTGCTGCGTTCTCCGCGTGTCTCATTCTTTTCGGTATGGCTATTCTAGAGCGAGCTAGAATAATGATAGCTGAATATATTTGAACCTATGTAGATAACGCACACATCGCCCAGTCGCGTCTGATTCTCCTTGACGCGACGCTAATCTTCTTCATGTCGCTTACCATCTACGGCTACATTCGATTCCGCAAACTTCGCTACCGGTATGTATGTCATTTTTGTTCCTGAACACTGCTAATTCTGCGAGCAGGGAGTTCTCTCCTGAGTGGTGGACATGGCTCGTTCTTACTGGAACATTCATGGCATGCACATGGGGCTCGAAGGTCAACGGTATTCTGACAGTCTTCACCATCGGTATTGCTGTCTTAATCGACCTTTGGGAAGTCCTGGACGTTAAGAA
>JASFDF010000586.1:0-11538 GCA_036937115.1 Nidularia sp. FH-822889 | reverse complement strand
CACAGTGACAAGTGATGAGGACAGGAGCAGTTAGCAAAGTTTATACAGTCTCAGCAACTGGGGGGTGTGCAAAGAATCTCAGTGTGATTAAATGTCCCAACTAGCCACAAACACAGTTTTTATATCTAGCCAGTGAGAATTTTTCTAAGGTGAGGAAAATTGTAAAGAAAATTTAGGCAGCTCTGCTGGAGGCAGGCTGAGGGAAGATAAGATAAAGAAAGTTTTTAAGAAAATAGGACCTCAATATCAAAAACAGAGGATAAAACCTGCATATACAGTAGGTCCAATTCTGCAAAAGGAGACTGAAGTCCAGGATTCCATATTTGAAGAATTTCATTTAATCATTTGATAGGGTGTTCCCAGTGGTCATCAATGAACTTGAAGATGGTGGATGAGTAAATAAAATATCCTGATGACTTGAATACCAGAATTTCAATCACCTCTGTAGATGACCATAGCTCTGATTCAGAAATATTGCCCATCATTCCCAACTGGCAATGTTTTTGAGGGATTCCTGCAAATCCATCTTGTAGGGAGTGCCTGACATCTTCTCATACCTGGTAAGAGTCATCAAGACCTGACTGTCAAGATTTGATGTGAAGTTCTGTGAGATCAAATGAATAGCATATGTGGGGTTCTGGTCAGCTTGCTAAGAGGAATCACAGAGGGATGTTTTTTTGAGTTGCATTGTGCAGAATTCAAAGAATACAACATTGTGCCTCACAATCCTGGTGCTCATCCAGGCCATCAATAATCACTATATTCTTTCTATGTAGTGTCAGCTATTTGATTTATTAGGGCCATGGTTATTGGAGGTATGACTTCTAAATGATGATGATATCTGTTGAGTGATTACAAGTTATGCTGCTGTCTGTTTAATATTTATATGGTAGAAATATGTCACTTGGTACAAGTTAAGATCTATGCTTCATAAGTCCTGTATGTCATTCTTGACATGACATCAGTGAAATTTTACAGACTACCTCAAATTTTTGTTTGGTGCTCTTACTCTAGGCATTGGGCTCAAGGCAGATCCTGAAAATGCCTTGAGTAAGAACACTAAACGAGAAAATATGGCAGAGCTTGAATTACTCTGGTAAAGACTGAAATGACTTGTTGACAACCCTCATTCCTGCCTCTTCCAGTTTTGTACTTCAAAGACATACATAATAATTGGCTCAAAAGCCTAGTACATATTATAGTGTGATTTTGCAATTATGTATGCCATAATTTGTTAAGGATGGCCAAGATTTATGCCAGTGATGAGGATTATTGAGAACCAGCGACCGATACACAGCTGGATGCCCCAGAAATTTGGATATTCTACATCCACCACTACATATAGACCTTAGTAGACCTATAGCACAACTGTGAGCCTTTTTTGAAGGACTTGGTTGAACTTAAAGCCTGGGTGCATTTGCATGTGCTTGCATGCACTTGCGTGCGCTTGTGTGCGTGTATGCACGCAAGCTGCCACGCAAATTTCCCATGGCCCGTTATAAACATATATTAGTATTGCCTCATAGGCTTTTGAGGCAACACATCTGCATACGGAATTTTGGTACTTATTTCCGCTCAAATGCTTTGAAATTTTGGAATCTCTTGATATGTCCAAGTAATAAAATCAAAAGATAATAAATTTTGTTTTATTTTATATTCCCAGTAATTAGCCTGGACATGTAAACATGCAGATCAGAGAGAGGCATACTTTCTTGTGCATATCAAGAGCAATTGACTGCCATGCATTGTGCTCTCATTACAATCACATGCTATTGCATTCAAAGAACTTGGAACACTGACTTCATTGAAAGCTTCAGACACCAGGAGAATGACTGTCAAGTGGTACATTCTCGCAACATCAGCCAACAATTGCATCAATGTCAGTGACTCTGTAATTTTAATGTATCATGATAGCCCATTTTTAGCTCAATTACACTTCTTTTGAGCTTTCACAGATTGCTGGAGATGATGTTTTGCAGGTGTTTGTTGACCTTCCACAGGTTCTTCCAAGGTACCATCTGAGACATGGAGAGAACCAATGAAGTAGCCAGTTATCGTGCACATGTCAATTGCTATTATTATCTATATTAGCCCTGATCATAATCAAATTAATGCGAAGTCCTATTCGCCCGATTGTGGGGACCCTGGCCAGGTTCCCTATCGACAGCATTTGGGGCACCTTCATACGAAAAGTATTAACTGTGACTGTAAGAGAGCTCCTAATTTTTTTAAAAAACTTGTGCCATGTAGGAAACTCATTTTCTACATAGTTGCATGTTTAAATACTAAATTCATAGCAGTTTAAGTCTTTAAATCGTTGAAAGTACCCTAGGTGACCAGGTCAGAGGCATTGACAGTAAACACTTAGCAAATATAATACTTACCATCGGATAAAACGGGTATTAGCCGATCAGCCTTCTCACATCATGGGTCACAGCTCGTAAGCTCTGATAACGATGTCGATAAGTCCTTCCCTAAGCCACTATTCTCCATAACCGTAGCTTTCTGAACTTTGAGACCTGCATTCGTACGTCTATGCCCTGATCTTTAATCGGATTTGAACATGACCCAGCTGATTTTCCCTCGATCTCGCAAGTTTCCCATCTCAAGGCTCAAACTAATATTGTCCCCAAGTCCATATTTACATACCGCCCAAGAGTCAGATTGTTATGATTTTATGCATTCCAGCCTTTTAATATCCCGCCATGAGTGCGAACCTAGGTTGATTCGAGACTGGCAGTTAATCCTCATGTTTTTTTTTTCTCTTTTTTTTTTATCCTAGGGAAAATGCATTACGCATGAAGGTTCCTGTCAAGCCAATTTCATTTTTGCCTCATGTTTTATTTGTACAGGCAACGCTGTAAAAGCCCTTTCATTGGAGCACACACTCGTTCAAGGCGCATTGCAGATTACCTACTTATGTAGTGCTCGTGTGACGTGATGATTGATCACACAGAATCGTCCGGCGACATATACTCCCCGAGTATGGCGTCTAATCATTCATTCGAGCAAGAAGGGCGATTGTGCGCAGCAAATTAATCAGCAAACTCGGACAGCTCCAGTTAGTACTTGGGCGCCTTATTATCTTTCTTCCTCCACACTCCACAAGGTTATTGGTGTATCATTCTCAACTATGGCTCTCTGCCTTTGGCCTATGCGCAGCACTCGCCCATACAGCGTGCAAGATACTGGAAGCAGTCAAGAAAAGCTACTACTGGGGTCTCCTGAAAAACTCGATCAAAATTCTGAGATTTTCGACGATGTTCTGAGTAGCGTCCAGGGCGCACTAAAGATGGGACAAGATATAGCAGGCGCAGTGGGAGTGGTTCCGGGATTAAGAACGGCTTTTAGCATCCTTTCGACCTTGGTCTCAGTGATTCAGGTGAAGAGGTCTTTCCTTTCAGTCTTCCGCTAACTCAACTTGGCCGTATCATAGACTACTAGAGGAAACGATGCAGATAGAAGAGATCTATTGGAGAAGATATACGACCTTCTTTCTATTCTGGAGATGGAGGCGGAAAAAGTTCAGGAAGATGAAATGGCCGATGTTGGAGATCAAAACTCCCATAAGACGCTCTCCAATCTGAATAACCGAATAACGAAATTAATTGCGTAGGTCGTCGTGCCATCTTCCAATTTCCCATATCTCACAGCAAGATGTGTAGAAAGCTCAATGATCTTGTTGAAGAAGCTTTGATGATCGGGAAGCAATCATGCTTCACAAAGTATGTTCGCAGCGAAAAGAACATGAATAAAATTAAGAGGTTGCAATCGGGTGTAGATGAAGCTACTAAGAACTTTATGGTTCGTGTCATATTTTTCAGCACGAACATGAGCATAATACTGCTACATAGTTGCAATCTGTACTTAATATTGAAGTCAAGGTGGACGAAAATATCGTAAGTTATCCCACCCCCTAGATATCTCACCTTTTTTGACTATATCGTGGATACAGAGACAACAAATAAATACAGGTATGATGTTTATCGTGTATTTATGCTTATTTTCCACCCATAATGATTATCATCAGAGCTCGAGAGTGCTTTAAAAGACTTAAGGCCTATAAATGCCGGATTTACATCTCGCGATAACCCAACGACCTCTGGCGCTTTTCCAGAAACGTTTGTTGAAATCCTGGATGAACTCACCGACTGGGCGGAATTCAAAGGTGGCAGTCACTTGGAAGATTATCCCATATTTATTCTCAGTGGCGACGCTGGTTATGGGAAGTCCACAATTGCCTACGAAATGTGCGAACGTCTTCGCCAGAAAGACCTCCTTGGGGCTTCATTCTTCCTTGCTTCTAGTCTGGGACAAAACCAGATTCAATCCTTCGTTCACACTGTCGCCTCTCAATTAGCCGGTCTACGTGAGTTACGGTTCCCAATTGGATTAGCTGCTCTTTCATATGCTAGGAAGCATCGCGCTGGCCAACAGCAGATGAAGGAGGAACTTATGCATCTCATCATCAAGCCATTGATGAAGATTCGCGAAACTCATCCGCGCATCGTGGTTGTAATCGACGTCGGGGAATGTACAGATGACACTCAGTCTGAGCTTTCAAATCTGTTAAATCTTCTTATGCGAAACCGTTTTCAATTTCCATTTCGCATACTTCTTTCAACCCGCCCCGATGAGCGTATGCGCGAAGTGCTTCGTCTTTCCGGCATATCATACCATCTTTACACTTTGACGCGGCAAGATGTGGTGAAGAATATCTCATATTTTTGTCGCAAGAAGCTTGAAATATTCCAGAAAGGTGCAGATATGGCCGATGCATTATCAAAGCGGGCCGATGCCTTATTCATCTATGCTCAGGCGATTGTAAATGTCGTCGAGAGACAAGCTGATGAGAATCGCGCTATGGCAGTCCTAGACCACCTCTTATCAGATGATTTCTCTTACGCCGGCAGTACTGCTTTAAGCGATCTGGACAAATTTTATGCTCGCGTTCTGGAGAATGCATGCCCTTTGCAAGATCTGCAGTTGGATAGCAAACTCGCACAGCAGGTTCAATACCTTTTGGGGAACATATCAATACTCCAAGAGCCGTTGGCACGAAATACTTGGTTAGCTATGGGTATCATTGCAGGCGAAGAATCGCGAGAATATTCATCATCACATTCTGTGTTCAGCCGCCTTTCATCCATCATCGTAGCGGCCGCGAGTTACACCGAGAAGATCAAGCCTTTACATTCGAGTTTATGCATCTTTCTCACTGACAACGATAGGTGTCACAACCGTGCATTTTATATTGATCCTATCCATCATCACGAGCGTCTGGCATTCGCATGTTTCAATATTCTTCTCGAGGATGACCAAGTTAGCGGAAATCTTTACCGGCTTGATCGTTATGTGCCACCACATATTCACTACGCCTGCACACATTGGGCAACACATATATCCTGCGCTTTGGGATCATTCACGTTGCTGGATAGTTTGGACAAGTTCCTTGAGCAGCAGTTCTTAGTTTGGCTAGAAGCTCTGAGTTTTATGAAAAGACTCGACTTGGGGGCGCCTGCATTGTTGAAGGTCAGATCCTGGTACTTGGTTCGTCTTTTGTAATAAATGATTAATTGAATGGCTCTGACGTTATATATTCGGGGACAGAGACTCAGCAAGAAAATACTTGACGATGATCGGCACAATGATCGCTTGAAACTTATCAATGACGCATATCGTTTTGTTGTCGAATACTTCGATCCCATTAAATTTTCACCGGCGCAAGTTTACGTCTGCGCCCTGTCATTCGCCCCTATTTCATCTCGACTAGTGGAGATTTATAGGCAAGTATATTCGCATCGGGCAGAAAGTCGGATTCCCTCTGTGAAGGTCATTACGGGGCGAGACTCATCCTGGGCTTCATGTATCTGCGTCATCGATATACCAGAAGCTGGGAGTGTAACAAAGGTCCAATTCTCTCCTAATGGGCGCTGGCTTCTGTCCATCGTAGGCAGTACAATATATACTTGGAATGCTGCATCCGGTGTAGCGCGGCATTCCATGGTTCACGAGGAGTTTGTGACAGCTGTCGATGTCTCTCCAGATAGCAAGCACATCATCTCCGGAACAAGTAACGGTACTATTTCGATTTGGGACGCAGCTTGCGGGGTTTCTTTGCTCACTTGCGATGTACCCAATGCAAGCGGGAGAGTTTATTGCCTCGCGTGTTCAGGAGGGCAGGTTTGGTCCATATCGCAATCAGAGGAGCGTCACCACGTTTTCCACATCTGGGATTTTAACTTGACAGCGATCGAACAGGAGTACTTTGGTCCAGAATCACTGAACGGGATTACTGCCAAGCACTTCACTATTCAGGCAGAAAATCACTGCGCTATATCTATCTCCAGTGATAACATCGTTAGATTGTGGAATATGAAGAATGGAAAAGAAGAGGGAATCTACCCTAGCCACTCTGGAATTTTAAATTTTGCAATTATGGCTCGTCTCCCCGATAGTAGCGAGCCTGGAATTGTATCTGGGGCTGATCACGGTATACTCCATATGTGGCGATCAACGGAGAAAAGATTGGATTATAGGCTCACAGACAGCAAAGAAGGCGCAGTGCTCTGCATCGCTGCTGCTCCTAAAGGCGTCTGTATTGCCAGTGGCTTCGGCGGCGGCATAGGTCCGAGTGGATCCGTGATCTCTGTATGGGCTCAAAAAGGTCGATACCTATTAAGAGGCCATACTAGTGCGGTCACTTCAGTATTCTTTTCGCCAGATGGAACAAGTCTTTTGTCCGGATCATACGACGGAACACTCAGAATATGGGACTTAACCTGGAAAGTCAGAAATATAGATGGTCATTCCTGCTCTATCGATCTTGTAATGTTTTCGAAGGATGGAACACATGTTGCCACCTACTCTAGAGATGGAAGTTTAGGAGTCTGGGAAACCAAAACAGGGGAGTTGATACAAATGATACGTGAAGCATCTCCTACGAACATCCAATTCGTCGCATTCTCCCCGGATTGCGGGATGATTGCTTGCGTCAGCCCCAGTGTGGTAGATCCTCAGCATCCAATGATTGCAATTTGGAGTACAAAAACAGGCAAATGTTTCGGGATTATAAGTGAAACGTCTTTTAGAAGCATAAATTCGATTGCCATTTCACCAGATTACAGAAATATTACTTGCGGAGGGCTGAGGTCGCCTGGATCAAATTACCCAAAGGAGGCTCATGTATGGGATATCGGGACTCGCAAACTGTGGAAGGCTTTACCACTCGCAGAAGCAGATGAGATATCTGATTTAGATTATTCTCCGGCGGGAGAAAGGATCGCTCTTGGAAGCATTTTCGACAATCGCTACCCCAGGATCACGATTTGGAATGCCGCCGATGGAAGCCAGGAGACATCATGGCGTGCAGTTGCTAGGATCGGCAACTCTCCCACTGTCCATTCCATGGGCATCGAATTCTCTTCTTGCAGCACGAGAATCTGTACCAAGATTGACGGAGAGGACGTTCGCGTGTGGGATTGGAAAACTCATGCGGTCGTGGATGAGCCTGATATTCGGGAGAAGTCGTTTCAGAGATTGAAAGGGCAGTTCCAAGAGAGAGAAGGGTGGGTCATTCAGAAGGAGGATAAGGAGACAAAGCAGCGGTGTTGGCTTCAAAAATCGAAGCGTCCGTCCAGTGCGAACGCATCTGCTTCGACCGAGAAGTATTTTGCAGCAGGGGCCGCGTCCGGCGAGTTCACGATCCTTGACCTTTCACCAACACCGCTCTTGAACGTAGAGACAAGCAGAGTTCCTTCAATAGAGGAGTCTGCTGGTGAATTTTACGTGCAGGCTAATCAAACATTGACAACTGAAGGGGGGAAGTGGACAGGCACTAAGTAGTTCATACTTGTTTTCGTTCTTATGTTTTCGATTATGTAATACCTGGACACTAGGTGCCGTCAAATTTGAGCTGCGGATTCTTCAGCTTGCAGCCAGGTTTGACTCTCGTTCCCCTGGGTGTTTCCCATGGAAAATTTTCCCGAAATAGGAGGAGGATTCCAGTGAATTTATTTGATGATAGAGGAGTTTATAATGCAATAGCAAAAAGAAATAGATGGCCAATTATATAAATACAGTATAAAACCCTCAAATATAAATTATTAATGCAGAAACCTATTATTTGATAAGCTATTATCTCATTTCATAAGATGTAAAAGCTGCAAAATTATCCACCAATGTTCATGCCTTGAGTGCAGGCTTGTCCGTGATCAACATTCTGGCATCCAATGTGTTACCCACACTTCTGGCAAGGTACTGTGCATATTTCTGAACAGTTTAGAATATTACTGTTTCTTGGGCAATTTTCCTTCAAGCAACACAGCTTTTTCTCACTGTCTGATACTTCTGATTTTGAGTAAGATGTCAACACTTGAGCTGCCCATTTATGCTGTAAATGGTAATAACTTCCATTACAACCATAAGATACACTTAACCATTCATACTGAAGACATAAATATTCTGGAAGTGAGAGAATTCTGTATATTTACAGTGTTAGGCTGATTCTACTTGTGGTTGAAGCTCAACAGATGGTTGTTCTGTTGGTGAATTTGTTTCTGGAATTTGAATTAACAAGCCACAGAATAAAGCAATTTCAGTTGAAATTGAGGAAAACCCAGGGTTTTCTGGGACTAATTCAATAACTCTGTGAGAGGGTTGTGTTAGACTTGCTGTTCCAGTCAGAATTCAGAAAAAAGAAAATGACTCCTAGCAAATGTTTCACAACTCTGGTGAATAAGATCCATCTTATTTTGAATCATTTCCTTGGAAGCATGAATATTGTTCATTTTATCTCATTTTTACATATGCAGCAAGAATTTCAGGGGTGACATAAAAACAGCCCTTTCCATCAGAAGGCTGATTTCATTCACAGGCAAATGCTTGGTAATCAATTTTTGCTCTTCTAGTAGCTGTTGCAAGTGCCATGCACTTTAATGAAGAAGTAATGTCAAGCTTCTATAGTTGTTGGAGGTAGTGCTGGAAGAGTAGCACCTTGCCTACAATGTAACCAATGATCAGTGGGTGATAATTTAAATTCTGCTGTTGCCTCTCATTATACAGTTGCATTAAAAGGCATGTTTAGATTGCCTCTTTTATCCTCAGAGTCAATGCTGTACAATAAATGGACCTTGAATAAAAACCTACCAGGAAGGGGGAAAATACCAAAATATTCTTGTGTCCTCTCATATAGGTTTCCACTGAGCCATCCAGGGTATGAATCAGCACCATCAATTATATCAGAGAGATTATTTAGCAGGAACAAAGTGCAACTAGGAGATTGCAAAGCTGGGATTATTCCAGTAATTTGATTTTTGAAAGATTATCTGTACAAAACATGATGTCAATTTAAATAATCAGTCCCAATTCTTCTCTCTCTATTTCTGTCATTGCAGCATTACCAGTCAGAACTTAAAATGCTATTGCAACTGATAATGCTGACATTGCATTTTTTGTCAACATACCTACCCTTTGTTTGCTACAAATATGAGTAGCTATACTGCATATTTTTCATCAGATTACTGTCAAGGTGTTGAATCTGGCATGGCAGAGATTAAGAAAGATATATGAGAAGTACATACTTGGGATGTGATATGATACACAATAGCCATCCACATGCTCTCTTATTAGTGATGGGATCTGGTGTCTGCAAATTCTTTTGAACTCAACTGATGTTGATGATTTAATTGGATTGAACAGCATTGAATTGAAATTAAATATAGATTATCAAAATCAGCTCAAAACAATCCTGAAAATAATCCTCATAGAATTGTCCAAATAATCAGAGCTTTGCAATCCCCTGTTGATGTGGGTGAAACAATGATGATAATCCCAATTGTTTCCATAGTTATGCTTTACAACTGGATCTTAATTATATTTCATCATCATATTCAGAAGATGTTACAGGAGTTAAGCCTAAGTTGTGGGTTCAAAGCAAAGTTTATAGATTCAGGGTTCTGAGGTTCAGTAAAACAGTGGAGATACCACATGTTATGTTCTGGTTTGAGGTAAGATACACTTCCTGTTGTAAGGGACAGTTGTCAAGTTGCTAAGTCTCTGTCTAAGAGAAGCTTAGGTTTAATGAGACTCTAGACTAAGTATAAGAGGTTTGAGTTCATTCAAAATTCAAAGGGATTCAAGTGAGATTGTCACAAAAAGCTTATATTCACCTAGGTCAAGCAAGTCTACTTATAGTAAACTATGATGGTCTGTGTGCAGTGTACTAGGTATAACTACTGTTATTGTTAGCTAGTAAATGTCATATCCCTATACAGCACAGCACATGCCATCTCTGGACTGCTCACAATCAATCCTGATACTTTCCTGACTTCCCACTCATCTCCAGGTTTACTCAGGTTTACTCTGGTCCATTTCCATTTTTGTACTTACTTTGTTTCAGCCACACACACTATACTTTTTGTAGTATATCTCTTTGCATTAACATTCAATTTGTATTCCTTAGCCCTCAACATATGCTCTCTGTCTCTTAATCCACTTACTTCTCCAGTGCACTAGTATGATTATAGTGCTCTGCATATTTACTCTGGTTACTTAGATTTTATAGTATTTAATTACTTCAAATGTATTGTAGTACCTCAGTTTGTTAATTTTGTTAGTCTCTCCACTTCTACTCAGTGGTTAAGCTACCTCTGAACCATCCTCACTTGTCTCTGCTTGATAATCTCCTCTTGTTGTTGTACTTCACACCCAATGAGATCTCTGGTCTCCAGAGAACTCTCCTGACTAACTCTCCAGTCAGGAAGTTGAGTATCAATCATCACTATACCTGGAACATATCACTCACTGATCTATAAATTGGGTATTAGGAACAAAGGAGGTGCAGCACATACGCTGAAGCTGTCACCCATCTTGATCTCTCTCTCTTTGGTAGTGCTCAAACATGTTTCCTGGAGGTATTCCTGGAGTCTCCAGAATCTCTCCCTGGTTTTCCTGCACAATTTATCTGTCCAGAACCTCTAGGTTATACCCCAGAAACAAGTTCATGATATTAAATTTGGTCATGACAGATAACATTGGACTTTTGTAGAGAGCAGTTTTGCCATTTGCATCCTACAATTATTCAAATAAATAGATCTAAAATATGTTCATATCCAACCACCACTCATACATGAAAAGAGACCAGCTTTTTCACCCTGAGCCACTACCCTTTTTAGTCAGCAAACTACTAATGATGGAAACAGGTGGCAGAGGTGAAGCCAATGCACTGGGATTTGGATAAGGGTCAGGGAGTGGCAGCCCCCAACAAGCCATGACCCATGCTGAAGGTCTGCCAGCATTAGGAGCTGAGTGACTTTCATGTATGGCCACAGGCACAGGTATAAGGCTTGTATATGACTATATGTACTAATGTCATGATTTTAGGTAATATATTGAGCTCAAAAAGTGGAATGGAACATTAAAAGAAAGCAAGAGCACAGACACACATCAGATAACACCCAGCACAACAGAAGGTAAACCTTTAGTGGTTTAACTCTCATTCTACTGGGTGTTTTCCAGGGAAATTTTCCCAAAAATTCC
>JASFDF010000585.1:1292-15212 GCA_036937115.1 Nidularia sp. FH-822889 | reverse complement strand
CGCTTAGCGAAGTTCGGTTCCAAAGCAACAGTCCTCATAGGTCGCTTCATGTCAAACGCGTATGATTCGGGCGTTGATAGTGAATGCACAACCACCTGTCCTAAGTAGGTTCGGTTAATAGTCCTTTGAAGCGACTGGCCAGGAGCACTTACCGTCGATAGAAGCAGTACCGACGAAATCACCCGTTGCATCGAGTGCAATATCAACGACAGACGCGAGATGCGGCTTGTAGGATTTGATACGTTCGCCGGTCAACGATAGTATATGGATGATACCTGCGTGCGTGCCTAGTGCCTGGTAAACGGGACTGTCGGAGAACAGACAATGAAGAGAAGAACACGATACACACCATGAGCTTATTAGAGATGACAAGAGCAGACGCGGAATCCTTCTTCAGAAGATCAGGAACTGAGCCGCCTATTCGCTCGTACTTCAGTGCAGGTTCTTCGTCTTCTTGATCCTCATCCTCGTCCTCGTCCTCCTCGCCTTCCTCCTCACTCTCCGTCTCTTCGTCACTAGAATCTTCTTCCTCGTCTTCATCATCCTCTGCTGAATCGTTGTCCCCATTAGCATGGGTTTCCTCATCTTCCTCTTCACCATCCGTTAAATTAGTAGGGCTGGCTGTAAACCGCTCTTTGGTATCCGCCTCCTCGTCACGACCGTTTGGAGCAGGTGCCTTGCCAGTGGAGGTCGACCCCAGAGATGTCATGTTCTCTGAGGGAAGCAGTGCGATTATACGTAAGGAAGGACCTGTTTGCTAGAAGATCCTTGTATAACTTACCTGGCAGCAACGCAGCACGCGCGTCGGAGGAGGCGCCAGTCACGAACAAGTTGATGTCATTAGCTGCCGTAGGAACAAGCCTGCTTCAGAAGCTTCTGCCAAACAAAGACACACCAATGTCTCAAAGTTGCAATTGCGAACTTATATCTCTTGAATTGAAGGGGGCTTGAAACGTCGCAACGATTGCACACACGGAACAAAAATCTGCATATAACTGTAATAATTAATGCTAATTAACTTATACTACGTGCTAATGCCTCCAATGTACCGCCCAAACCGCGACGAGCTCTAAATGTACAATGCTCGGACTCCCCATTTCCCCTAGAAAATACAAGGATAACCACACCTAAAACAGGTATTAGGAACTGGAGTAAGAAGCACAGTTCTTATGAATCCAAGACTGAGTGACTTCCCTACTAAATAACGGCGTTGACGCTTCAATTGTCACATCGAGATATGCAATGGAGCTTAGGCTGAGTTCCAGAAGATAGTTCCAAACACGTGGATCACATATTATAAATACCCTTGACCAGGGAGCTGACGGTAACATTATCCGAGATAACGCTGAGTGTGATGGCTATGTTTGAGGCCGAGTTTTGGGAAGTGAAGACCGCAGCAGAAAGTGGTCCACCTGACCTGCTGGCGTCATTTGTCCTTTTACACTTTAAGAAAGGGAGATAATGAGCCAAGTAAACTTTATGATGATATTGAAATTAGAGCAGACCTCCGTGCTATTGCAAAAATATGTCGCGTCTCTGCCTCCTGGAAAACCTTCTTAAACCCCAGGCCACACAACGGGGAGAAAGAAAAATGGAGAGTTGCGAGAAGCAACACACATACCAGAAATCTTTGGATATCCGCTTCCATATTCCCCGAAAAAATCAATGGATCTGGAGGTCAGCTCATTCGAATCACGGAATAATATAAAACGAACCTAGTACCAAAGATCTGTGAACGTGTACCCCCTCCTACGAATTCGTTCCAATAATGTCTCATCCAAGGGTCCATGGAGTAATCATATGGATCAGATTCACCTGGAACGATAACCGAGTGCTCGACCCATATCCCACTTCCATCGGCGTATGCTTTCACATGTATGGACAAATCGGAGTTGATAGTAACAGCATGCTGCTTGTTAAGAGGGATATTCGGTCCGAGGTGGCTTGATTGACACTAATAGTGTTAGTACTGTTGATGACAACTCCAGTTGTATTTGCTTTTTGTTCCTCTTATCTTTGGACGGAAAGGCTGGGAGTAGCTTCGAAGGGGAGATGCATGGTGACAGTTGGAAGGATAATCAAGGAGATGATTAAGGGACGCCGTATTATAAGCTAAGATTGTCTCAGATTTCCCTCCTCGAGTCAAATTCCAGACAGACTCAGTCGGAAGTGCGACGCATGAATTGGTGAGACACTGTGACCAATGAACGTAACTTTAGAGCATAGATAGCACCAACCCAGTTGGCTCCTATGGGCGAGTCTCGAAATGTCCTCAATTACACCGGGTAAGCAATAATAGTATAGACCTTAACACTAGAATATATTTTCTCTGAAGGGCACAGTAAAAAAAGAACAAGATACTGAAAGGAATGCCACGTACATCTCTAGCAGCACACATGTAGACCGCACACCCAGCACCTTCCTCATAGACACGTGCACATATCAAAGCACGAGCTCCTCCAACTGGTATTCACCAATCGTCAGTCCAGCTTGTGCCTGCTGCTGCTTCCTCCTCTGCCTCCAGTCACCCAGAGGCTCCTGAATTCCCTTCTTCCTCCTCTCCTTCTCCTTCAAGGCTCGATTGTGTGCATTAGCAAATGGCTCGAGAGGCCCGCGGAGCTGCTCCCCTGCTTCCAAAAGCGCGATCTCCGGCTCTATCATGGCGGAGAGGTGCTTCAATACCTTGTGTGCAGGCGTATGCGAGAGCAGAAGGACAAACGACGCGTCTAGTAGCGTCTGAATAAATTTGGTGATCTGTCGGTGCATCAGTCTTTTATATATCATTCTTACAGGGAAAAAGGGACAAACCTGATCCAAAGGAGGCAAACTCTCCTCCTTCTTCCCTGTGCGTTTTCTCGACTTTCCGTCCTTCGTTTCCCTGTCACCTTTCCCTGCCGCGAGTGGCATCCCCCTGTCATTCCATCGCATCACCCATCCTTCGAGCACGCTTAGAACCGTAGTGACATCCTCCGGCTGCTTCAAGTGCACACGCAGAGCCTGTCTCAAGGCCGGCGTAGAGCTCGGGTACGCAACGAGAGCGGCGAGGAATGTGGCAAGCGGGAAGATAGTGGATGGCGCCGGTCGTTGTGATGTTTGAGGCGAAGGGTCGACATCCATGGCGTCTTTTTCTCCTGTTTCTGCGGACATCTTGACTTGCTGCTGGTGCACAACAAGAACAGCGTGAAGGCAGAAGACGAGCTCCATTTCGGGGATATCTAGTACCGTTTCGAGTGCAAGTTGGGTTAGGTTCTTTGAACAATCACGGTGTTAGCATCAGATATCCACAAAAGGACAATAACAATAAACGCACCCATTCGCCTCTTATTCTCAAAGCTCGCACCAGTCCACCTCCTTCCACCATCCCGCTACTTATTGCTTTCCTCTCAAGTAGATACCGCACCACTGCGTCCGAGCACGGTGCAGGGGCCTTATCCTGTGGAGCAGGAGGAAGCGCAATGGCAAGCAGGTCTTTAACGAACGCATATCCGAGAACAGGTAGTCTGTCCTTCTCCTTCTCCTCTTTCTCTTCTTCGTTCTTTCCCTCAGCCCTGGCTTCGTTCGCTGATGCAACCTCCAGCCGCTCCTTCGTCTTCTTCTCCCATTCGAAGAATGCCGCATCCGCAGCTTGAACATTGCCCTTCTCCATCGCGTTGCGCATACGTACAAGGGTGGCTTTTTCCTGCTGGCAGGGGTCGGTTGTTGCTTTTGCCCCGGGGGCAGAGACAGCAGCAGCGAGGCTGGGGGTAAGCCACCTCTTCCCAGCTGCGCCCTTACCCATCGCAGCTGCAATCGTCGATTGCACTGGGACGCTGAACGGCACCACTAGCACGCTCGATCGGAGGGGACGCTTTGCGGGCGAGTCTGCTGCTTCTCCGCCAGTATTCTGACGCCCGGAGGAAGTAGATTTTAATTTTGAAGGCGAAATTACGAGCACTGCTTGCTGTGAGTCGCCATGAACGAGCTCAAGATGGAATGATTCTTTATCCTTGAGAGGAAACGAGGCTTCGGCGAGGAGAACACCGTACTGGAGGTCCCAGAGGAGGAGAGCGATGTCGGAGGAGGAAGGGGAAGGAGATGCAAGGAGGACGTGCGTAGAAGTTAGAGCAAGAAGTGCGGGTGCTTTGAGGGAGGATGAAAGGTTGATGGCGGGGGAGAGCGAGGTGGCCTGTAGGGATGAGGGGGAACTAGAGGAAGGAGAAGAGGTGAGGAGGTAGGCATGCCATGTTTGGGATTTTACTGTACTAAAAAGTAAGAAATGAGATACAGAGAGTCACGAGAGAACATACAAAGAATGCTCAGGCAGCCAGAGGCACTTAAGGATATGCATGATATCTGCTGGAGAAGCAGAGATATCAACCTGCCATTTCGATTCCGAGAACAATAATGAACGTACGTCATGCGCAAAAGGTAGTGTACACTCTCCCACAAGTGAGATTCCATCACTATCCCCATCGACAAATAGAGCCTGCAGATTTATGGATTTTGCAGAACCGAACAGCAACACCAATACCATCCCAGGTCCCGGGGCGAACCCCGAGGGAACGAAGGAGCACGATTTTCGATCGAAGGAGAAAGTTTTGAGAAGGCCGGGAGAGGTCCTGGCGGTGGACGAGGATGAGGATAGAGAAGTACTCCAGGACGCTTTCAAATTTAGCTCCGAGTCTACGAGGGAGACTTGGCCTGCTGGTCCGACAACAAGAACTCGTCCTTCGAGGAAAGAGGATGCGTGCAATGTTTGTATAGGATGTGACATCTATATGAAGAACATTGTTAGAAATAGAGAACGCCGTGAAGATGGAGGAACAAAAAGGACGTACCTTTGCCGATTTCAGTATCTGATTCTGCTGTGCGCGCTCTGCGAGAGAACCTGAGAGATCTTCTGACCATACAGATAGCGTGTAATTCGCCTCTGCAGCTGACGAGGACGCCGATATCGACGAAGAAGCCACAGCGGCATAAGTAGTGAATACCGATGAGCTCAAGGAGACGGTCGTCAGTGCCGGTGCAGCAAAGACCGTTGATGGCCCGAGAGTGTGGGAGATGATTGGATGAAGAGTGGATGCATCGAGAACGTGCACGCCATCTGCAGGAGCGGCGACAGTGACATAGCCGGATCCTTTGGATTTGAGTTTTTCGACATAGGTCGCGTAGAGACTGTTGGACTGAGCCTCGCCTTTGGGAGGGAGAAAGGCATAGCTGGAGAGGAGGAAGGGTTCCACAATTGATGCGTGTGTGCTCATCGTGAGCGACGGCGGCAACGATGAGGACAACGAAGAGGTAGGTTTTTTGATGAGAGAGCGTAGTGATTGGCTCCTGGGGGCGGCCGTACCTAAGGTTAGGGTTCGGAACGGAGATCCGGCGAATGCCCTGCCACATTCCTTTTCCCACAACCTTGCCGTCTTGTCATGGTCTGCTTTCGTCCAGGTTTCCTCCCGTCTTCCAAGTTGCTATTGAATTTCTCATATGGACCACCTCTTTCCCACATAAATGAATGAACTTCCTATGCACGATGCATTAACAGCTGAATGTGAACCGACATGCTTGATCACGAAAGATCAGCAATTCAGAGAATCTCCTCATCCCAGTGCCAAACTCCTCGCTTGTCCTATTCACAATCTACCTGTCGAAATTTTTTATCTCATTTTCTCTGCTTGTTCTCAAACAGCTCTCATCCCAGTCTCTTTTCCGCCAGCACATGCTCCATGATCTCTTGCGGAGGTCTGCAGCGAATAGCGCCATATTGCTTTATCGATCCCCTCGCTGTGGACTAATCTAACTGTGAAGCTCGACGCTCGGCTACAACTTAACGAGCTATTCCTTTGTGTAGCACGGGCTGCAGAGCTCCCCCTCCATGTGAAGCTCACCTACACACATCTAGGCATTTCTCGGCATCCTACAATGGTTCGTTATATCAGACTTCTCCTAGCAAATTCACATCAATAGTCGGAGCTTTCATGTACGATAGAGTATGCCACTCTTACCCTGGATCCATTTCTATATGGCATCCAAACGTTGCAGCATTTGAGCCTTACAACTAATATCAACAACACCTGGATGTTCATTCCGTCATCTATGTTCAAACTTGCCTCGAGCCTCACATGGTTGACACTTCACATGAGTATATCGTATGATTTGGAGTTGCCATTTGCGCAGCTCAAGCGCTTTGATTTCAGTGGCGGCGTGGCGGATGGGCACTTTGAGCGACTACGAAAGATGTTCAATCTAGAGTGGCTGGATTTTCGTGGCGCCTATATTGGACCAGGATGTTCATGGCCCATAGAAGGCGATCCAATACGACTAGAGCGTCTTATTGTATTGCAGGTCGACTACCGCTACTCTAGCAGCTGCCTGTTACAACCACTCATAACCCCAAATCTACACCACCTCTAACTTACTGTTTTTGGTGCAGCTCACTGGAGATCCGATGTTGGCAACGGTGTTACTGCTATTGTTTAGCATTGCTCATATTCGCTGAAGCAATTAACGCTGCATGGGAGAACTAACTTCAAAGTAGACGTGGAGCGTCAGCAGGTTATGGAAATCTTGAGACTCGTGCCTGGGGTCATACAACTAGATTTTCAGGTCGACACTACGTCAGATATGACTGCCTTTTTGAATTATATCGATGAGGCATGCCGTGACGATCCGACGCTGCTTCCCTCCTTAAAGGCGGCTCACTCTGCAAGATGGCACTGTACGGCAACTGAAGCCGTTCACGCCTACTTTGTAACTATGACCTTCCATGCTTTCTATACTTCTGTTGCATGGCCAGTGATCCGAATCAGAGCAGATGATCATCGAGAAGACAGTCGCTTTGCCTGCTGAGGTCCATGTGCTCGTCATCAAGAACAGCTGCGATGAAGAGCATAATCAATTTTGTGAGAGAGTATCATGGCATCATATCAGGTGATAGCGCTGAAAAGAAAGGAGCGAGGACTACAGTGTTAATGTTTTTATCTTTTACTGCATCTGCTATATACGTTAAATATAGCAGTAAAGAAGGTTAAAATTGAATATCAAGAGAAGTATATAGAGAAAAATATTCGGGTACCTATCTGGTAGTAAGTAGCCCTCCTTGATCTCCTCGCAATAGCAGAAAGACATCGTGAAGGTACCAAAGTACATGGAGGAATTTAAGCGGGACAGACTAAATAGCCTGTAATAAGTATCCCCCTCATCATATAAGAAAGAGAACAGTGAATGTAGCGAAATATATAGAGAAAAACAAGCGGGATTGACTAACCACCTGTAGCCAGTAGCTCCCCTCATCCCTCTCGTGATACAAGAAGACAACAGTGGATATAGCAAAGTACATAGAGAAAAACAAGCGGGATTGACCAACACCTATAGTTAGTAGCCCCCCTCGCCTCTCTCGTAATACAAGATAACAGTGGATATAGCGAAGTATATAGAGAAAAATAAGCGGGGCCGACTAAATAGCTCGTATTAAGTAGTCCCCCTCGTTCCCCTCATAATATAAGATAGCAGTGGATGTGCCGAAGTATATAGAGAAAAATAAGCAGGACCCATGAATGGCCTGCAGTAAGTAGTCCCACACATTCTCCGCACAATAGAAGAAAGATAACAGAAAAGAAGTAGCCTGGGTATACCTGAGAAGAAAAGAAGAATAAGCCGGTGCTAACCACTCGCTCATCCTACTTTCGTAGAAGCCATCTACGTTTCCCTGCTCGGTAAATTGAAGTGCGAGAGAACCTCCAACGATAACAGATATACTGTTTTAGTAACCGTTAGGGCTTCCAGGCACATCTATGGCGAAGAAAAAACAAATCTCAGTCATGGATGGTCTCTGAGACGGTACAAGTTCCCAGCAGCTTTCGATAATTCTCCAAAGTGAGTCGGTTAACTGTTGAGACTCATGACCGTGGGGTCGGCCAGGTCGACCGGAGCAGGCAAGAATCTCGTAGAGGACTGCAGCGTCATTATGAAGATGGCTGAAAGGTAGGGATCCTGAGAAGACCTTCTCGCAAATATTAATGAGCGTGTAACACTTGGACATAAAAGAACAGTATACCTCAACACACAGACAAGCATATGAGTAGACGTCTGAAGCGGTGGTTATGGGATGAATACTGGGACACAGCTTTTCAGGAGCCATCCAACGCAGGGTGCCGCGACCTTGTTCCGGATCTTCTAGGGCTGTTGACGTGGATTCATGTAATATCGAGGAACAATTGAAGTCAGTAATCAATGGCTCCCCATCGTCGCCAATCAATATGTTTGCCTTCAGAAAAAGCCAACTCAGTGATGTTAGGGATTTTGACGTTGGGCAATAGTGACATACTCCTCGTAGGTCTCCATGTAGAACTGGGTTCACTAAACAGTGCATATATCGCAGACCATCTGCGATTCCTGAAAGCTTAAATAAAGATCAGTCCTAGATATTGGTTGCGCAATTATGCACAAATATTTACCAGATGCACCCTATTCGAATCTGGATTGGCGTGAAGGTATTGGTCTAAGGTACCATTTGTTTGGAACGGAGATACCATAGCCAGACCCACTGGAGCGAAAGATATGCCGAGCAGAGGAAGAATATTGCGGTGATGAAGTAGCTTCCAAATAATATATTCTTCACAGTACTAATAGTGCGAGTGCAAAGACCAAGTATCAAAAAGTAGCTTGAGAACATGGGCAATAGGCTTACGAGTTTAATGGACTTCCCATGGGTGAGGCACTTCCGATGGCACTTGAGAGCGACTGCCTTATTCGAAATGGAGCCCAAGAAAATGTCAGAAGTTGTAGTACCTGCAAAAGGATGTGTCGAAATATTGTCGATGTCGGTAAGTCGTGTCACGGAAGTCGTGAACCTTTTTGCTACCAATGCCGCCAAAAATTCTTCGAAGTTGACGTTTCTTGGAGGCACATGCGATTCTTCACCCACTTCAGCGAAGAAAGCCATGTTAGATTACTGTATCGCCACAAGAGATTTCTTTCGACCTAAACACAGTATTCGTTGGCAGAAAGATATCTTTGTGACAGTTGATATGCAATAGATAGACACTTCCGTTGTGGTAGCGGATAGACGATACCCTGAGACACGATGGCGTTAGCCTGTAAAGAATCTAATTGACAAGAAAAGTTGAACTTTGTACTTGTTTCTGTTTATCTGGTCCTCTAGTTGGCATTGGGTCATTTTATCAGTCAAACGGCAAAATTTTGCAGTTGAAGGATATTGCATACTGGTAGAAGCTTTGACCAGGTGGAAGCCGGAAGACTTGGACGAGAAGTCGACATCGCTCAGCTTTGAGGAAGCCCACTTAATATAGGATGATATTATGAATCTTCCAATGTGTAATCTCCCTACAGCTTGTTCATAGCTTGTCATAGCCTTCTTATGACCCTGGGACGACTTAGGCAAGTATAAGCGTATGCAGATCTTTACTTACGCCTGGCGCGGTCACATGTCCCAAATTAAATTTGCTTGCCATCCGAATCCGACAAGCTTCCCCACACCAGTTTGTCACACAGTAGTAATAAATATACCAAATGACCTTCTTCATTTCCTGCGAAGCTTCCTAATATGTTAGCATATTAATGCTGAATTATGACCTTATACCAAGCGGTTTCCTTTCAAAAAGCCTCGTCCTAGCTGCAGACTACCAACAAAGTGAATGTTCTGTGCAGAATTTTGAAATTCGCGTGATGTGACACTTGTGGCTTTCACCTGTCAGACAATAACATGCGTGCCCTGTGAGAATCATGAAGAGTTGTCCGGCATCTAACAGCATCCAACAACGATATCTGTTTAGCATCTGACGAACTTCGATGTTACTTGGACGTGCTGTAAAGTGAGTTCATCCATCACAGCTTCGCACTGCATCTCTCAGAAAAGGAAGCCTCGCGGCCCGTCATAATACCAATGAGACGCACATCGTTTTCAATGTCCTTCTGTCCGGCTTTCGTTTCTCTCTCAGCAATCCACCAGCAACTTGAATCTCTACCTTGTAATATCACCAACGTCCACTATATTAACATCCCTTAACTTCATGGAATCTGCGACAGATCCCTCAGAATTAGCTGCATCTTTCTTTTCAGGCTCTACAGTTCGTGCAGGTGGCTTCAGCGACATATACCGCGGAATTTACCGTGGTACCATCGCTGCTTTCAAGTGTATAAGAATGAATTCTTTACCAAGACAGTATCAGGTGAAGATGCGGAAGGTGCGATTAACACTATACATCGCTACTGCGATTTATGATCATTTCTTTAGAGACTCTTGGAATCAGCGAAGATTTGGGAACTGCTTTCTCATTCAAATGTAGCTGCCGTGAAGATCCATGATTGGAACGGAGATCATAGGATATTCCCTCCGATTATCTCACCTTGGTATGAGAGAGGTGGAATACTGGATTATTTAAGCACGAATCCTGGTGCCCATCGTGCAATGCTCGTATGGCAATATCCTCTTATTTCTGTGGAAGAAATAGTAAATCTTTGATGTTATGCAGATAAAAGAAATTGCAGAAGGCTTAAGCTACCTACACGAATGCCATGTGGTCCATGGCAATTTGCACCCTGTAAGTGTCTCTTTTATGTGTTATTTGGGTTTATCTTCATGTTTCCTTTATAATTAGGGAAATATACTGGTTGACGATAATGGAAGAGCCGTGATCACCGATTATGGATTAACGACAATATATGATTCGCAACATTATTCCACATTCTCGAACCCCGTCGGGCCCAAATACCGATATAGTGCCCCAGAGTGTGTCAGAGGCGTAAATGCATGCATTTCTGATGCTGCGAGCGATGTATGGTCCTTTGCTTGTGTTTCCTTGGAGGTAATATCACCTTCTTAGATTGGTATCTGCTCTAACCTTCTTCAAAAATGCAGATTATCACTAATGTTCGTCCTTTTGAAGACGTCATATTCGACGTCGCCATTTTTTTGGCTCTCTGCAATCAGCAATCACCATTTCCCCAACGACAGAAGTTTTCAATTTCACAGGGGATTGACGTAGATATATGGGATCTCATGCTCACATGCTTACTGGATTCGCCTTCTGAGCGTCCAAACATGAGCGATGTCCACAGAAATTTATTCCAGATAGTAACCGCCGTTCCTCAGAAACACGACATATGCCTTAGCTATTCTCCGACTGTTCGCACGGAAGTCCAGCATTGTCGGGGAGAAATTCATCAGGAAAATAATCGACGAGCACGGCTATAATATTATCCAATGAATTCCGAGCTTCATGCTTCACCTCCTGTGGTATGTCCTAGATCGAAATAATTTTACGTTTGATTGTACATTTTACAGCAGTATGATGGAGTTCTTCTACTCCATAGCCATGAGCAAGCTTCGTATAATGTAAAAAAACGTGACTCTAAAATCTATACAGAGTTATTGCACCAGAATATTTCTCTATAAAGCCAGGACAAAGAATTACGGCACTTCCAATTAACATATCAATCTAGTCAATGAGTCCCCTAAAATATACGCATTTACAGTCTTAAGCCACTGATAGCTAGTGAGGACGCTTCCATAGGACATAATATTCAAACCTAAACGCATGAATCGAGCAAGAAGTATATCGACACAGTGTAAGTACACGGAGGTATTCCAATATACAGTGCAGACATTTATTCTCGAACCCCGAAGTCATCCAGCCGCGGCAGGATGAGCTTCGGTGTCATCATGAACAGTTGAAAACTTCTGCATGCTTGCATCCAAAGTTTCGTCCACTTGATTTCCCTGGGTTGTCATTTCGGAGAAGGGGCGGAAGCGTATCGTGTTTTCGGGTACAGAAGTGAAGTAGCGGTCCCTCTTAGAAATTCTGCGATGACGTCCGTTGAGAGAAGTGAGGAGAATATTCGGATAGCTGGATGTGAGGAAAAAAAGGAGCGGAGGATTCATAAAAAAATATAGTGAACGAATTGAAGTGAAGGCTTACATGCAGAGATGGTAGAAAGTCGTGCCATGCACTAGGAACAATGTTAACTCCGCAAGGATGGATATTACAGCTACCACTCCGGTCTCCATGAAGTGAACAGTGAATATGTTCAATATCTTCTCCGGCATACCTCGTGTCTCAGTCGGCGGTTTTCTAGACGAATGAAACACCTAAATCAACGTAAGATAAAATTATCCTTCTAGCATGGTAGATATATTCTCACTAATGTGATCATGGTAATAGCAATTAGAATGCTGCACATCAGGTTACTACTAAGCCATACCTACGAATTATTCAGAGATATAGTTCATTGATTTAGTGGATATCTACTTACAATGACGGGGGTTGATTTCAACGACAGCTCAGGATTCTTGTGTACTTTTGAGAGCTGAAAATCCCTGATAAGCCTTGATTTAAGCCAATATCACTAAGGAAACTCACTTGGACTGAGGCATCGATCGAAGTTGCGCCTTGCACGATGGCAAACTGGATTCAAAGTTAATAGATATATACTACTGGGTCGTTAACTGAAGTCACTTACTGCTGCCACCAGAACGGCAAGTATAGTAGCAATCCTCTTATTTTCGAAGGAAGTGTATACTTTCCTGCTCGATGTCAGTGATCTGGCTTTGATAAGGACCAAGGCATACTTACCACGAAAAATACAGCTGAACGACAAGAGCGGCTGAAGTAAATAAAGTCAAATATGACACCAGTCAGATTGAGGGAATATGCACCTACATATGCCATTCAAAACCGGCTGCAAAGCAATTGACCATGGATATTCCTCCAGAAGCCGAGTCTCGCCAAAGCCGATCACGAACGCCTCATAGGCAGCATGCGCCATGAGGAGAACATCGACAAATTTAAAAACGTTTGAAAAGTACACTGCCATGCTTATCAGAATTAGCTATGGACGGTTCAAATAGAAAATACAATACAGATAGTTCTTATAAATCGATCTTCTCTCAAGCGGAGCTCCCGCGACCAATCATCTAAGACATGCTCTTAAGTTAAGACACGTCCGTGAAGAAAGATGAATCTTACAGAATTGAATAAGATAACAACCGAAAGAAATATAGCTGAGACCTGCGGCGAAAAACTGGGATCCTTGGACAAATTAGCTGGCGTGTACAGGAGAGATAGGTAAAAGATTGCCTGACCAATGGAGCGAAGCTACATGACGCGAATCAGTATTTCCAGACAGAAAATAACAGCGGTATAAAGCTCTACGCACTAACTCTCGTGTATTCCGTGCGGCATTGTGTAGGGTAAGTATTCATTGACACCGCAGAGGTACAGGAAGGAAAAAGCAGAAGCAACTTAAAGATATTTCAACGCCAGGGATCCTATTACGCCACCTCTCAACTTCAGGGACCAAATCTCGATAAATACCGCCTGAGGCTAAAAGGCTAACATACCGTTCTACAAAGAGACATCATTACGTGCGCGTATGGACTCTAAGCTTAACACGAATATATTGCAACGATCGAGGGTATATTCTATTGGAATGACAGGTACTCGCTTCATGCTCATAAAGATAAATACATTTGAAAGTGGGAGTCGGCAGGGGCCGGCTGGCGACTGGAGCTTCGCACTAAGCAGGAGCGGTCAGTTCAAGGGCACAAGACTAGCAGCAGAGCGTGCGGTACCGCAGGAACGGTGCATTTCCTGTTTTACAAGCACGTGATCCGGAAATAGGCGTTAACTAATTCACACCCCGCTGCCCCATAAAAACCTCCTTTCAAAATTTCCTAGGCTCTCCAAGTGTCCGCATCGACCCTCTGAAGCGCCAGCTACCCAGCGCAGAAGTTTATTCTTCTGGTGGTGTTTTTGCATTCAGGTCGACGGAGCGAGGTGTCCTTCGGGGTGCTCACGAGAACAAGCGGCCTGCTCTGACGCGTCTTCGTACTCGAGTCCATTTCGGTGTTGATTTGGGTGCGGGGGCTGACGTCGGGCGGGTAAGCGTCGTCATATTCCTGTACCTGCCGTACCCCCTTCTCTT
>JASFDF010000584.1:3645-15221 GCA_036937115.1 Nidularia sp. FH-822889 | reverse complement strand
GCCTCGAGCTCCTCCCAAAGATCACGGATGAAGAGCTCCTCATCGAAATCACGGCGCTCTGCGGGAGCCTCTGCGGGAGCGGGAGCAGCTGGGGCAGGAGCTTGGGCTGGTCCTCGGAAGGCGCCACGGAAAGGCTTAATGCCCTTGAAACCACCGAATTTGGGTCCTCCCCCGAAGCGTCCACCGCCGAATTTGCCAACCCTGACCTTGAATGGGCTGCGAGTCTCAAGCTCATCGAAGTCACGGGCTTCGGGCTGAGCCTCAGGAGCAGGGGAGGGAGGTGGGCTGGGGCCACGACCACCGCGACGCCCGCCACGACGACCGCCACGACCACCTCGCGGAGTGCGCACCTCGAGCTCTTCGAAGTCACGGGCATCGAGCTCGTCAAACTCGCGCGCTTCAGGAGCGGGCGAGGAACCCCGGCCACCGCGACGACCACCACGACCACCTCGTGGGGTACGGACTTCGAGCTCTTCAAAGTCACGCGCTTCAGGCTGAGCCTCAGGAGCAGGAGTGGGGGGTGCAGAGCCGCGACCACCACGACGACCACCACGGCGACCGCCACGACCACCTCGGCCACCTCGTGGGGTGCGTACCTCGAGCTCTTCGAAGTCACGGGCATCGAGCTCGTCAAACTCGCGCGCTTCAGGAGCGGGAGAAGAACCCCGGCCACCGCGACGACCACCACGACCACCTCGTGGGGTGCGGACTTCGAGCTCCTCGAAGTCACGCGCTTCAGGTTGAGCCTCAGGAGCAGGAGTGGGGGGCGCAGAGCCGCGACCGCCACGGCGACCACCACGGCGACCGCCACGACCACCTCGGCCACCTCGTGGGGTACGGACCTCGAGCTCCTCGAAGTCACGCGCTTCAGGTTGAGCCTCAGGAGCAGGAGTCGGGGGCGCGGAGCCACGGCCGCCACGACGACCACCACGGCGACCGCCACGGCCACCTCGTGGGGTACGGACCTCGAGCTCCTCGAAGTCACGCGCTTCAGGTTGAGCCTCAGGAGCGGGAGTGGGGGGCGCGGAACCGCGACCACCCCGGCGTCCACCACGACGACCACCACGGCCGCCTCTTGGGGTGCGGACCTCGAGCTCTTCGAAGTCGCGTGCTTCAGGCTGAGCCTCAGGAGCGGGAGTGGGGGGTGCAGAACCGCGACCACCCCGGCGTCCACCACGACGACCGCCACGACCGCCTCGTCCACCTCGCGGGGTGCGGACCTCAAGCTCTTCGAAGTCCCGTGCCTCAGGCTGAGCCTCAGGAGCGGGAGTGGGGGGTGCGGAACCGCGACCACCCCGGCGTCCGCCACGACGACCGCCACGGCCGCCTCGTCCACCTCGCGGGGTGCGTGCCTCGAGCTCCTCGAGCTCACGCTTCGAGGGCTGCTGTTGGTTCTGAATAGCACTATTAGGGTAAGGATATGCATCAGCTGGTGAAAACTAGGAAACTGTTGTGCTCTTACGTCATGGCAGCGTTTGCAGCGATGGGAGCAGCACCTCGTGCAGCTCCTCCAAGCCAAGAGGGAACCTTCCATTTCCCGCCTCGGCGAGCCTCGAGGGTATTTTCTGGGGCGCGTGTTTCAAGGTCAGTAACCTCACGGCTAAAGCAGCAGTCAGCGATATTGCAAAAAGGTATAATGAGAACAAATTGAGCTTACGTGACAGGTTGTGCCTCAGGTAAGGAAGCAGCAAGAGCAGGCCCAACAGCAAGAGCAGCAACGACAAGAGTGGTAGAGAGTTGAACCATGGTGAAGATTATAAATTTAGTATTTGAGGTCGTGAAGTTGATTTTTTAAAGATAACAAAGAAAATGCGATCAACGCGAAGCTCGATGTGGATGAGAGAAGTGGGGGTGAGACCAGCTGAAGAAACGTTGAACAGGCTAGCATGTCTTTTATAGTAGACTTGTTGACAGCCCAGGGGTCCTCGAGGCTGGGCCGAAATTTTCGTGGCTTTACCCCAAAAGTGAGGTCTCCTTGACGATTTGGCACCAATAGGATCAACCCTTGCGGAGCAGCTAACCATCTTTGATATTCAATCTCCTTGGCTTCGTTGAGCTTAACATATGTGCATGTCCTGAATCTCCAGTTGTAACTTTATTCGCAGAGTTGTCGATTCCTGACACATAACTGCAGTACGCTAGACACCGTCAATTATTTTCTTTAGTCTGGAATGAGGAAATAAAGCTGCTTACAGTCCCCCCAAAAACATTGTACTAAGACATGTACGTATTCTTGTATCACCGTTGTTGTCCGTTGGAACCAGACGCGTTTCAATGAATTGGCATGTGAGATCCAACTTCTTGAGCGAGGATCAGTATTGATGCTGATGCTGCTCCTGTAGGCTGACAGCGACGTTCATTGTTGATGATGAATCATCATTGCCGATGATGAAAATGAATTTGCCGAATGTAGGCAGTGCAAAACTCCGGGTCGCATGGGGAAGATTGAGTTCATGCTACATACATCATTCAGGACGGTTGGATGGCTTGTTAGACGGATCATGAGAAAGGCAGGTGAAGGCTATGCGATTGTGTCAGATTGAGCACGACATGAGGACCAAATTGACACTTGGTGGTTGAGCATTTATGCTTATTTGAGGCTGGTGGATTTGCCAAATATGTAAGCATTTATTTATTTCTGACGTTGACACCAAACAACCTGCGCGCGTGGCAAAGATGATCGATAATCATACGGAAATGTCTTATCTTTGCTTCCGCTGCCAATCGAGCACTAATCGTACTCGACAGGTGACAGTGGGACGACACGCTGCTGAAGAGTCCCACAGCACTTTTGGATAACCATCGACGCTGCACTGCTATTTACAGCACCTGTTTACAGCACCCTCCATAAATACGACTTGGGATTACGTCGACTCCTTGTAAGATAACATGGCATTCACGACCACTTCACCGAAGAAAGAGATCATCGTACTAGGGGCAGGTGAATAACTCTATATTTTTACAACGAAGTAACATAAAAAGCTGATCCATGATACCGCATTACTTCAGGCGTCATTGGCTTAACAACCGCTCTTAAGATCCAACAGCATGGCAAGTACAATGTCACCATCATCGCGGAAATCCTTCCCAGTGACCCGAAGTCGATCAAATACACTAGCCAGTGGGCGGTATGTCACTTTTCAAGACGTCCGCAGGATCAAAAAATGCTCAGGTCTTTTACAGGGTGCGCACCACGTAATGAATTTAACCGAGGATGTTGAGCAACACAGTGAGGCCCTCGCCAACAACTAATCCAGATGTGATTATTAATTTTTTTGATTTAGGGCTAGAGAACGAAACTTTTCATACCTTATGGGAAATGTCCAAGCCTGGCAGTGATGCCGAGGAGTGTTTCCTTCGTATCAAACGGACTGAATATTTTATAGCGGAAAGAGGCCAGCATGAGCCACTGGAAGCCATGCCTGATGTGAGCTTCATCTTCACTGTATACAATCCTCACTTACATCTTCCATAGTTCAAACGGCTCCCCGAGAGCGAAGTCATCCACGGCGCGGTCTCTGGCATCACCTTCAGCACCCTCACGATCGACATCCCCATCTACCTCAACTACCTTCTTACCCAGTTCCTTGCTTATGGCGGTCGCCTGCTGCGCGGCTCGGTCCTACACATCAACCAGGTCATTGAAGGGGGCGCGAAGCTGTTCCAAGGTGGAGCAGGCTCGCAGCTCCCCGACGCCATTGTGGTTTGCTTGGGCCTCGGAGCAAGGTTCCTAGGGGGCGTGGAGGACAAGAATATGTATCCCATCAGGGGCCAGACTGTCATCGTGAGGGCGCCATGGGTGCGATTTGGGAGGACTGTTAATGACGAGGGAGGGTCGTTTACTTATATTATTCCTAGGCGGAGTGGTGATGTGAGTCATTTCTTGAAATTCGAATAGATGCAAGGCTGACCCTAATGACTGCATAGGTTATTGTCGGCGGCACTCGAACTGCTGATGATTGGTTCGTAGATTTTCTTCGTCTGTATTCATCCAGCACTCATCCATTATTTTTCAGGTACCCTGTCCCACGTGAAGAGACATCAAGGGACATTCTCGAGCGCGGTTTTGCGCTCTGCCCGGAGCTTGCGCCGCCCGAGATACGCTCAGAGCGCACCCCGACGATTGACGATGTTCTTCCTCATGTCGTAGGTGAGGGCTGTGGGCTACGTCCTGCGAGGAAAGGTGGCATCAGGTTAGAGACCGAGTGGGTAGAAGGTGTCAAGGGGAGAGGAAAGGTTCCCGTGGTACATAATTATGGGTTAGTCTCACTTTTGGAAGGTATAAAAACCATTAGAGCTAATCAGTTCGATAGTCATGGTGGGTATGGATACCAAACTTCGTGGGCCTCTGCAGAGACTGCGTTTGCGCTTTTAGAGAAGGCTTTGGCAGAAAGCTAAGGCTGTGCAAGTGAGTGGGTACTATGAATTTGATGCTGGACTCTGCATAATTTTAACCATCGCATGTAAATAACTTGGATTTCGGCTTGTGTGTACATTAAATAGGCGGCGGCGAGCCTTCATCTGATACGATTTACTTGGGATTTACATCCTATGTAGCGGACATTAATGATGTACTATAATTCGGAAATTGCAGCTGATAGTGCGTAGAATTAACAATGTACTCACCCGAAAGATTTAAGAAAGGAACTTACAATTCTCAATCTTGCGGTATGTGTAGTATGATTTACTGGCGAACGGCTTTATTTCATAAATATCCACTCCATAGATCACTCGAAACTGATATATGGATGGGTCTTCGACTCTGAATTCAGTTATGCAATGTCTGATATCATTGCGTAGGACATCGGCAAACCTCCCATCTCCCCTTCCAAGTGTGTAGTGCGATTGCAGCAACGAGTCGTCCATTTTGACGAGAAACGACAGACTCTCCAATTTGGTAAGCAAGCAAACTGACTCCAAGACATAGTTCTGCTGGACTTATCAGTTGCATTCCGCATGATACAATGCTTTTATATTACTTACGACCATTGCCCTAGCAGGATGCTCTGCTCTTCCGTCGATTAAATTTGTAGACAAGGTGATCGAAAGAGATTTGAGATTGTGACATATCAAGAAAGCCTCCGAATTATTTCTCGAGAATCCCCAGATAGTAGCCGATTGGGAAGTAAGACGCAGTTCTGTAAGACACTCTGCATGAAGCGGGAGAACTGAATTAAAAAAATCATTGGCCAGATTAGCTGCCATCCCTCCCTCTGCTTGGCAATTTTCAAGATCTAAAACTTGGAGTGTAGAGAACGACTTCATGTAGCTCAGAAAAGGTGCGTCCGTCATGTCAGTTTTGAGTTTTACAAGCTGGATGTTTTCTTTTTCTAGCACTTCCCAAATTTGTCGGAAAACGGAAGGCGGTAGTTGCTGCGCCCCGTGGATACGTCGGGATACGTGATGATGGGTTAATTCTAGACTCGTCAGAGACGGCATATTCGGAAGAGCCAGAGCAAGATCCTCGAGATGCATGGTCCAACCCCTCAAAGATAGATGGGCCAAGCACACCGCGTTTTTCGTAAGTGGAAAATTTTGCCTGGGAAATCCAATAAGGTCATAGAATGCCATAATCGGAGCGGTCCGAGTCTCAATCTTCAAGGACTCAAGTGAAGGATTATTATTTATGAGTAAGGTCAAGATTTGGAATGTCTCGGCACATTTCCTATCCCCTGACCAGGAAACGTACAAAGTACGCAAACCGGTGAGGTACTCTAGGGGAAGGAGCGTAAATTTTACGTTGATGTGCAGAGTTAGATGTTGAAGGTTCGGGAGTGGTTTTAAGCCAGCCACTATTAATTCAGCCGTCGACTGGGGAGCAGCGTCAGATATGGACCATCTAGTCCGGGAAGTGATTTTAGACATGCAGTTATTGACTAAATAAATGGTACATACTCAACCTTCTGCACCCTTTGAAGAGCTGCTATTGCTGGTGTAAGATTCTCCTTTATACAAGGGGCTGCGGAAGAGGCTGGCATCTGTTCAATGCAAAGCGTTTCTGCAAAGGCAGAAACAGAAGGAATAGCACCAGTTGCCAAACATTGCAGCTGGTGCTGAAGTGGTTCTATGCGATGATCGTCGAGTACAATTGACATTTTCGAGAACAAAAACAGCTGTACTGCGTGATCTAACTCTCGACAGAGGAGCCGAAGGGAACATAAACCGCGGCGCCGCTCTTCTGAATTGAGATAGTGCTGGGAAATAAAATAATTATGGGTCGCGTGTAAAGAGAAAGCCAACTTGCTTACTAGAATTTCCCATAATATCTCGATAGGCAGATCTTGGATGCGGGCCATAGCAAAGGTCCGAGAATGCCCTCGAACTCTATCCATCCAATTCGTGAGTACGTTGTGCATAGAAATAATGGGGTTATCGCGATACCGATGTTAATCGTGGCTGCTCATATAGTAAGCTCCAAAAATCAAGTAGATGGCAGATGCTGTGATGGTTGTTCAAGCCATCTATGATGTGTGTTAGTTGCGTCTACTTATATTTAGATATATGTGTGCAACACCGAGCCAGTGTAGTGACTCAAAAGTCACAGTAATGTTCACTGCGATGCCTACCATAGTCTCTGAAATAACTTCACCTGGATTTTATTACTGATGATCTTTGCTATATTCCCATAGTATGATAGGAGGTCAGTTGATGGCCCCTCAGATTTTTTTGCTGAATACTTTGATCAGCCAAATATATCGGCTCACTTCGAACCGGGACCATATTCACCCTTGTCTGAGCTGTGAAGTGCGCCGGAGCCATACAAAGTTACCGGGAGGCCGGCCCGGTCCATTACACAGTTCCAATGCGTCCAACACGCGTCTTTATTCGAACACAATGGCTCATAGATCTAAAATCAATATTCATAAACGAGACCCAAGCCCAAAAGTAGTTTCGAATAATCCATTGCTTGGCTGAGGGCTTGTGTTTGAAAGCCTGATTCCCCATGTCTCGGATCTTCGGATACCCGCATCTGACGGACTATTGTTCGAGTTTTCTATCAAGCAGTGCAAGAGCTTGGCAAGAGTAGTATCGAAAATTTTATACCTTAGGCTAAAATTAGGTGGGAACAGGATGAGGTCGGAACGGCATGAAGCCCCTTGGTTACATGTAAAGCTCTGTTTCCTCTGAACATCTGAGATTATCAGCCCAGAGATGGAAAAAATGGGGTTCATTTCTATCTGTACAATGCAAGAGTCACTTCTAATGCACACCATATGTCCACAACTTACATTCTTTCTTCTTCTCTTCTTTCCAAGTCATTCATACCCATTCCCTCGGCGTCTTCAGCACCTCTATTAACTTCCCCTCCTCCGTTCCCTCGCCTCCAAGCTCGGACATATACTCCCATCTAGCGGTCTCCGGCAAGCTCATCAAGATGCTCTCGATTCGTGCCCCGGGTGTCATCAGCCCAAACTTCGTCCCTCGATCATACACGAGGTTAAACTCGACATACCGGCCGCGCCTCACTAGCTGCCAGCGCCTCTGCACAGGTGTGTACGGCAGGCTGTGGCGCCTCGAAAGTATCGGCAAGTAAGATGGCACAAACGCGTCCCCGAGAGACTTCACGAGCGAGAATATCTGCTCTGGGGTTTGCGGACGGAGCAGCTCGGGGTTCGGCAGACGTAGGTGCGCGCCGCTGTTGAGGTCATCGAAGAAGATGCCCCCGATCCCGCGCGACTCCCCGCGGTGTGGGATGAAGAAATACTCGTCGCACCACTTCTTGAACGTGGGGAAGAGCTGGGGGCCGTACGGGTCGCACGCGGACTTGAGCGTCTGGTGGAAGTGCACCGCGTCTTCGGGGTAGAGATAGGACGGGGTGAGGTCTGAGCCGCCGCCGAACCACCAAGCGAGGACGGGCTGGGTGCCCTGGGGTGTGTCGGTGCCCGGAGCGGATGGCTCGGTGATCTCGAAGTAGCGGTAGTTCGCGTGCACGGTGGGTGCATGGGGGTTGCGCGGGTGCACGACGAGGCTAAGACCCGCGGCGAAGAAGGGCAGTCCCTCCGGTCTGTCTGGGAGCGGCATGGATGTATGGTCTGCGCGCATCTGGCGGATCGCGGGCGGGGGAAGGGTGCCGTGTACGATGGAGATGTTCACACCGGCTTTCTCGAGAATAGATTGGCTCCCTGAGGTCATGGAGGTGCCTTCGTCGTTGGGTGGGGCGGCGAAGACGCAAGACTGGCCTGTTCCACCCTGGGGACGCACCCATGAATCGCGCTTGAATGGCTCGGAAGTGGGGTCGAGTGTCTCGAAGGCGAGGACGATCTTGTCCTGGAGAGAGAGAATGTACTCCTCGACTTGCTGTCGCATTGGTTTGGGGTTGGATGAGGCCATGATGGTGGTTGCGCTGGTGGTGGTAATAGTGAAGCTTTAAAGTCTGGGAGCCGAGTCCAGGTAATTCCAGGTCGGTTCGACACGATCGACTCGCCCATTTGATGGCCGTCCCGGTGCACTATCATAACCGGTTTTGCATAACGTCGTCGTGTGTTCTATCTCACAGGCTTACAATATACTTATAATCGTTTTGAATGCGGGTGACACTAGTAAAGCGGACACAAAGTGGGAGCTCAACAAGAGCCCAAAGTGATTACGATTAAACACCAATCCTACCCTATTCACTGTCGGATGCTATTAGACTCCCAGCGACCAGGGATTGGCCTCAGTATACTTGGAAGTCTATCGAGAAATACTTCTCTCGTAGAGGATCAGTGGATCTCACTATCGCATATAAGTGCTGTCTTTCTTCCCATGTAGTTTAATGCCGGTCTTGTTTCGAATACACCTACAACTGCTTCGCTTCCAGCACATTCCTAGTTTCCCCTAGACAGACCAATTAAATAGATAGAACATAGTCGTTCTACCTATTGTACATTCCTATTTGCAACCTGGAAATGATTACCAGTTTAATCCCTCCAAGAGCTCCAGAACGATGTTAGCAGAACCAAAAGAACTTATATATCCTCTTCCAGCATGTCTATCACGAAGTTCTATTAGATGTCCCTTTATTGATCAGAGACACACATCCCACGCACCCATAGTTATACACAACAGGAACCGCCTTGCCGCCAGGGGCCCGGAACCGATCCGAGTCCACCTCGAGTCGAACTCCCCCTTTCCTTTTGGGCCTCAGGCCACAACCCTCGTCGACAATGAGCGGGAGCAGGTCGTCCACTGTTGGCTGGCGTGTTGCACGTACTTCGGGAGGTGCGAGTTCAGGACACAGTGAAAGTCCCCGTGTCAGAATATCGAGGGTCGTCTCTGGACGAGGAAGAGGATACCTGACAAGAGAAGTAGGTCATAGTTGGGAACTCGTGGCATAACGACTCACCAGTCGTTAGGTCCTTCTGTGCCCCCTACGATGACGTCTCCGCTTCGCCTTGGGATGATATATGTCCAGTCGTGCTTGTTCGTCATCGTCCTCCCGAACCGCACCCACGGGGCTTTCAAGATGACGGTTTGTCCTCTGACAGGGTATACGTCTTGATCCTCCACACCCCCAAGCGTACGCGCGCCGATTCCAGCACAAACGATGATAGCATCTGGTGGAGAGGGCGTTGGTGCTTTCTTCTCTGCGGAAAATGCGTTTGCTCCGCCTTCTACGACTTGGCTTAAGTGCTGTACCGAGCCTCTAACTATGGTGCCGCCGACAGACAGGAAGCGGGATAGCAAGTAATTCAGATATATCGGCACGTCGATTGTGACAGTATCGAAGGATGCACCGGATTGGGCACCAGGAATCAATTCATTGTCTGTAACTAGTTTGAACTGGCGTAAAGAATTAGTGGATTATAATAAATGTAGGCAAGTGTTTCCAGATACTTGCATTTGGGAACGCTTCTAGCGCCGAAAAGCTTCTCTTAGTGAGGTAGAATTCCGTTTGAGGGAGCCGCAGGAAACAGCCTTCTGCTTTTCCATCAGAAGCAGAGAGCTCCCACATAGCTTCAAAAGTCTCCCGGTCTATTCCTGTTACATGCCTTAGATGAGGCCCAAGCAAGGTGAATGAATAACGAACGACTCACTCTGCTGCCTGATATCCTCATCGAGACCACTGACATGATGCGCACCCTGAGAGGCTTCACTAAGCTGCTACGTATTTCCATATCCCACAATCCAACCTACTTACCGCCCAGTGGCTGGTATATTTGATCGTTTTAGAGTCAGTCGGGAAGACTTCAGCGAGGATTGTAACGCGATATCCGCCTTTCTCTTGGATCTTAATAGCAGTTGTGAGTCCAATCACACCTATTTAGGAACGTCAAGTTCATGATTTATTGTATGAGATGATGAATAGACTTGCCTGCACCCAGTACTATGATGTTTCTTGTACGCTCTTGTGAAGACATCAGTTGCTTGCGAGGTAGGGTATCGCACTAAAGCTGTCGGGATCTTGAAATGTAAACTCAAGTTTGATATCGATTAGTAAAGCGATAGGGATACTGACAGTGGCGAGTGCGAAGACATGGTCACCTGCTCCCGGCACGGTACTAAGGCTCGACGCCTATGTCTTCGGCGTTCGTGTAGTGGATTCTATGTCAGAGAAAGAAAGGGCCAATCTATGGTGCATGCATGGAGATATAACGCGAATGTAGATCATTGGTCTAAGATGTGGTGCAGTTTGAGTATGGGAGTGATTTATTGGTTGCTCGTAGCTTGGAAAGGTGCCAGTGATATTCACGATCGCGACCAGGTTTGAATTGTTTACGTAATTGTCTTCCAACAAATGCTACACAAGTCGACACGCGTTATCTTCGCGGAAACCGCGACTCGGGCCCAACCGATGCCCTTCTGAGTCCTGACACGATCTTGACGGTCTTCCTGCAGGCTCCGATTACAGGATGAATGATCTCCCTATCTACGCAGGTTGATCCCTGGGGTCTTCTAGTTCGACATCCATCTGGAGGATATCTACTTATCTCGTCCGTTATCTCTATCTATACTGCGCAGGATGGCTTCGTCTTCACACAACCAATATAAGGACGTTGTGGTGCTGGGTGCCGGTGAGTTTGCTTTCACTTTATACGGGTGCTCTATATGTTGCTGAGACACGAAATCCAACTCCAGGCGTCATTGGTCTGGCAACAGCTTTGAGCCTCCAGGAGCGAGGGGGATACCGTGTCACGATTATCGCTGAAATACTCCCAAGCGACCCCAAATCTATCAAGTACACCAGTCAATGGGCGGTGAGGATGTATGTAAACTTGGTCATTACGCGTAGAGTTGACCAAAAACTCTCGTGGAGGGTGCGCATCATGTCAGCGTGGCTGGGATGGATCCTCTGCAAACCAGTGAGTCAGAATATCAGAGCGCTTCAGGAGCAAATTTGAGTGTTGGCCGATGGTAGGGATTGATGTTGAAACTTTCAATACCATGTGGGAGCTATCTGCACCCGGCGGAAAAGCAGAGGGTTGTTTCATGCGAGTCCCGCAGACAGAGTACTACCGGACAGAGAGGAACTCGCCAGATGCGCTTGAGACCATGCCGAATGTAAGTCGTTACTTCCTCGACATGAATAAGAACTCATATCAGAGACGCTTCAGTTCCGCGAGCTCCCGAAAGAGTCGCTGGTCCCCGAGGCCGTG
>JASFDF010000583.1:2012-14046 GCA_036937115.1 Nidularia sp. FH-822889 | reverse complement strand
GTCATCAGGGAATTGGATTGGACGCATGCCCGGACGGAAGCGCCGAGTGAAGAAGTCGTCCCAAGAATTGAAACCATAATGAGGAGCATCTGGGTCACAGACGAACGTTTCGGCAAAACTGGGCATGGCTGCTGCTGCTGCGGGGCCAAACCATCCGTTATCCTTGTTGCTGAGCACGTAGCATGAAGCAGGCGAAGTCAGGAAGGATGCCCAGACGTCGAACATCTTCTTGAACTGCGCGTTGACCTTGGGGTTGATGAATGCAGTATAGCCTGCAGGCGTACCCATAGGCCAATCTAGGATGGCGTTGATGGGGAAGCCAACCAAATCATCGCTTTCATATTCTGGTGCTTCTTCGATGATGACATCGAACAAGGACAACATCAGCTTGTAGTCGCGGACCTGGTGGTAATGAGCACTTGTATTCTCCTGTTAATCTATAGTAATCGTGTACCTGTGGTTTCCCAGTTGGATCATTGTTGTAAGGAGGCTTCTTTGGCACTTGTTCAAACATTTGGTGGAAACCCATGTAGATTTCCGCATCCTGTTCAATTAACATTCGGAACTCTTGGATGACGGGGTGGAGGGGTTTATTCTTGCGAGAAGGGTGTTCAGCCTTCGCAATTCGTTTGTCAAGCCAAGACTTGACGACTCGGTGGTCCCGAGGCAGCCATCCGCCGACACGATGGTGAACCAACTTTGGCTGAGACATGTTATACTGGCAAATAACAGATCAATATGAATACTCTGGTAGATGAGATGAAGCGTACAGAGATGAAGGGCTATTGATCTTGGGGTGAATGCGTCTTGAAGACTATTTATACGGTAAAGTAGGGTGAATCTATATTTGGATGAAGGTCTATGAATACGAAGCTAATGTCACGATGGCATGAGTGGGAGTTGGGTGGGAGCCCGGAATGAAAGGTACGCCTGTGTATCTCAGACAGGTAGCACGGAATAGCCGTTAGGTGCCCTAACAAGAAAGCGAACTGGGATTTTATGTTGTTCATTGAACGGCAATAAGCTTTAGCTTACGGACTTGGAGTGCGAGAACAAACGGGAATCACAGGATGAGGTAGCCATATGACCTAAACTTTTAAGTAAAGTGGTTTTTCAATGAACAGATGACGAACCTGGAGCGAAATGTGGCCAGATCAGAATTTAGAGCTCTCATAAGCTGACGGATTTGAGGTTCTAGCGAATAGAGAAGAGGTTTCTAGAAACGGACCATAATGATATCTGGAGCACATCCGGCGAGATAAACCAATCCAAATGATGCATTCGAAATGAATAGTAAAGGGTTCTTCAGTTCATAATGAATCCATTTGCGAGGCATGCTCCAAAAGAGGCGACTCATCAGAGAGGATGACTTGTCGATGGCAGTAGTGAACCTAGGATCACATCGACTTCTGCCACCCTGAGATATCACCAGACCCATCCGAGGAGCGTTCGAACTCCGTATTTATGAGATGAGTTATGGAAGTCTAATGGCTTGAAGACTTCGTTGTCGAAAGGATGGTTGGAGGAAAGTGAATTCCGCAGGCAGTTGGATTACATAGACGGTAATCTTGTTCAGCTTGGTAACGGTAAACACACGCTTTTGTGTGTGTCCAAGTAATTTGAATTTGAATCAGACGGATATGTAGCATTAAACCTTGTCGATAATGAAGGAAGGCGAGGAACCAGGCTATGATGCCTTATGAAGCAGCGTCGAACGGATTTTAGCTAGGAAAAAGGCCGACGGCGGCTGTCGGCAGATGCCAGCCAGTGCCAGCCACTCGGGAATGCTGTGACTCCGTGACGTGACCGACGCGCCTCGACGCGTTCCGGTTGAACAAGTTGGACTCTGCCGCAAAAGTTTACCATTAGCCTTGCACCGGTCCCAGCCCCGGGCGACATAGGACTTCCAACATGGAAACTCCTCCACTGTCTAAGGTTCATCTTCCAGCATCTCTTAAAACAAATGCACGACTGGCCGCCTCAGCTAGCGAGGCTGATGTTGCATCCCTATTGCTTGACGCTCACGCTGAAAACCTGCCAGCAGTGCTAAAGTATGATTCTACGGAAGAGGGTCCCTTCACATTTGGCTCTGCGCAAGTTAATTCGAACATAAACGTTCCCGAAGAGAATATCGAGGAGCAAGAATCTTTAAGTGTAGCCGCTGTCCTCCTCGAAGTCACTGCCAGATCTAACCCAGCAATGGACGTGGAAGAAAAGCCACCGCGCGACGCAACGTCTCAAAATCAAGTGGATGAGCCATCTGCTACGAATATTCAGAATCTTCAAAGCTTCTACCCAATTATCCCCCAGTTATTTATCCTGCCGTTATTCCTGTTACTCCACAAGCCTCTAAAAACGACATCGATGAACGTATGGAAGTCGATAATTTCGTGCACGAAAACCCTAGTGTCCAAGCAGAGGAGATAGACGATGATGAGGAGATGGACGAAGATGAAGATGAAACGGTCTCCTCTGAAATCTCTAATGGCGAGGACCTTGTGGTGAGTTTATGAAGTCCTCTGGTCTTCTTCCTGGCTCATCAGTATGACTGCTTTGCGCCCGTAGACTGACCTTGAAACTGCTTTGGATGGTGACTTCGGTTTCAAAGGGAGCTTTTCCTACGCTTCAACACTATCCAATGCTCCAAATCCCTGCCTATTTATTGTCGGCCTCGGCTTGGTCGGAATGCCACTTTCAGAACGCGATGCCAAGTTGATAATTGGATGCTCTGCTCAAGCGCCGTATGGACATGGCGAACGCACAGTAGTGAACACCGACGTACGGGATACATGAGAAATCGAGCCAGCAAAAATTAGATTTGGAAATCCTGCATGGGAGCCTTATGTTCAGGAGTTGGCCGCCAAATCTGTCTGCCAGGCGCTTGGAGTACCTGCATCTACAACACCTCCTCAATGTGAACTGTACAAGCTGTTGCTCTATGAGCAAGGATCACAGTGCGTGTGCAACTCGACAAACGATTCAAAGCATTAATGTGCCCTCTAGTTTCCTCCCTCATCAAGAGTGCGCCTCGTTCATTTATCATCTACTTCCACACTAATGACTGCATTTAGTACGCAAAAAGCCAATGGTATGTTTTCTACAGTGATTATTTTATTACCGTCGGCATATTCAGGAGGTCAAGTCCATGTATACCATGGTGACGTGAAGAAGATCTTCGACTTGGCGTCCAATTCCTTGACCACTAGTGCTATTCTAGCATGGTATACCGACGTCATGCACGAAGTAAAACCCGTCACATCAGGCTACCGCCTAGCGCTCTCGTACAACCTTATACAAGCTAATCCAGGGATACCACGACCCAGTCTTCCGGATATGAACGACGCCGTCATATATCTGCGCCAGGTACTCCGAAAGTGGAAGAAAGATGCTTATGCAGAAACACCCGAATCTGATAACATGATAGCATATATCCTTGGACATCAATATAGCGAAGTTAACCTAAATTCCGGTATAAAGTCACTTAAAGGTGAAGATGCGCATAGAGTGGCGAATCTACGGGATGTTGCAGAGGAACTCGGCTATGTGGTTTGCCTCGGAAATTTGGACCATAACATCATTGGATCAGGAGAAGACGATTGTGGATATCGAAGGAATAGCTATCGAGGCTATCATGGTTGGAAACGCCGGCGATATGATTATTATGACGATGAAGACGAAGACGAAGACGAGGAGATACCGACGATGGGTGAAGTCATAGAAACAAACACCACCATCAAGCATTTGGTGGATCTAGATGGAAATGTTCTAACGACAGCCGGATTTCCAATCGATGGTGATTGCCTTATTCCCAGAGATCCTTTCGAAGACGCGGACCCCGATGATAAGGAATATGAGGGATACATGGGCAATGTCAGTGATATATTTATGATCATATTCGTTTCCTTATTTTACCTTGCTTTGCACTTGTACTCTAGGGTGCCGGTCAATTGGATTATTGTGCGTGGTTATCCTGCACTTATCAATGCAAGATCTCACGACACATATTTAGGGTATCACCGCACAGTATTAGTTATATTCCACGAAGATGACCCACCGTCCGCACTGTATTCTACTCGAGGTACGCATTATGCATTGCACAAGCTGCTAAAATCGACTTCGGGGCCACCAAGCGCAGAGGACAGAAAGACAGCCAGCCTTATCCTGCAGTCGATATCCTCTCATAACGCAAAGACCTCGACAACCATGGCAGATTTTGCACTGAAGTGGAACGATGCTGCAATGTGGAAAGCAGTTATTTTAGAAAGCCACGCAGACCTGAGAATTCTCGGTGTCGAGAGGCTTATCCGGGCGTGGCAGTGCTTTTCCTTTGCGACTGTGAAGCCAATGTAAGTGTTTAAAATTCAGAATTTATTGTTCACACAATAAACTCGTTTTTACTCAGCTTCGAACATCTGGCTTCGCACATTGTGAGTTTGAACGAACGACTCGGCTTCATTCAATCATTACCCCAGCATGCCCCACCCACAGAGCAAGATACTGTGAATAATTGGTGTCGACCACAAAGTATTCTCGCATTGTCTTCGTATAAATCACCTGTTATCGAGGATGTACCGGTTCTTCTTCAAGCGTGGAAACAGTTCGATTCCTTCGAGACCGTCAGGACATGGCGCGTAGCTTGGCGTTTCAAACCCATTTGTTTCGAAATGCTGATTCCTCGTTTCCAGTTTCGAGGCGTTAGCATCGCATATCACAGGACTGAAGGAGCGCCTGGACTTTATTCAGGCCCTACATCCTCAAGCCTCAGATGCAGAGCAAGATGCTGTGAAGAAATGGTGTCGAGAGCAATCGAGTATGGCATTATCTTCACACAACTCACCCAAAATTGGAGATGTTCCCGCTCTTATTCAAGCTTGGAGCCTGTTCTCCTCCTTTGAGACCGTAAGAAAACGGTATTTTCATAGCTTCTGGCATTCCAATTTCAAATATTGACCATTGCTCAGATTTGAAGCTGTGGCTTCATCTATTTCTGTCTTGAAGGATCGTCTCAACTTTATCCACACCATCTCTTCACATGTTTCAAATGCAGAACAAGAAGTAGTGAAACATTGGTGCCGAGAGCAATCCGTTGCTGCATTATCTTCACAGAAAGCGCCTACGCTTCATGATGTACCCGCTCTCATTCAAATCTGGAAGGAGCTTTCGTTCGAAATTGTGCACCCAAGGTACCCCAATAATCTCTGCAAATTCCATATTCTCCATAGCTGAACCTTTTCGCCTTTTCATAGTTTCAAGCTCGTAGTGTCACGTATTAACAGCCTGAAAGAACGTCTCGAGTTCGTTCAAACGCTTCCTCCGCATGCCTCACCTGCAGAAAAAGATGCCGTGAATGAACGGTGTGAAGAACTATACGGTCTTGTATTAACCTCATACAAGTCCCCTTCTGTCGGAGATGTGCCTATTCTTGTATCGGTCGCACGTGAGAAAGGCATCGCATATATTAACCAATTGTAAGTGTGGTTTACTTATTTTATGATGTAACTAACTAACGGTCGCGCAGAGTCCTCGTAAGGCTGTTGAAAACTCCATCGACATATTCTTTCTGGATTGCCTTAATTAAGGCTCTACAGGAGAACAAGCCTAGGATACTCGAGCATCAAGCAATCCCTCCGACAGCGGATCACGATTCGCAAGAAAAATCAATGCAATCTACTCCAGAGGCCTTTAATTCCGCACTTGATCAGTCCCTGGATGCAGCTGTTTTGCAGTGGGAGGATGTACCAGCTCAAACCGGGAATGCAGCCTATAATTCCTATTACAACGCCCAGCAGCACACCAAACAACCTCAGCAAGCTAAAATTACCCGTATTATCGAGCTCGTGGAGCTCTGCCTCTGGACTGGGCGTATGGGTGCCTGCAGAAAGCTGTTTATTCTACTTTTAAAGAGTAAAGAAGATACTACACGTAAATTTCAGACACTCTACATCCCTCTCATCCCAAAATTTAAAGAGCTCTTGAACAAAAGGAAGACAGATATGCGCTCGACTCCGTTCATCGATTTCATGCAGCTACTGATTGGCACGTACTTGCGGATATGCTTGGTTCGAAAGGCCGTAATCCTCGTCCAAGGCTGCGCAAGATAGGCTGTGGTTGTGCTGACTGCGGTGTCGTCGATACTTTCATGAACAATCCTAGCGTGAAGGACCAGACCTTTCGAATGGCGATGGCGCGTCGGACACACTTAGAAAGTCGTCTGCGACTTGCTTCCGATCTCGTCACTTTTGTAACGATCCGCACTGGAAGCCCTCATGGTGTACATGTGACGAAGCTTCCAGATGTTATCGCGGCTTCTCAATGGGATGGTCGACAGGCTCAGGCCAGAAGCTTTTTGACATCTATTGGATCTAGTGATCTCATCTCGGAGTTAATGGGAGGTCGATACCAAGATGTGTTGAAGGCTGTGGATGGAAGTCGGCCATTTGTGCTGGCCGCGAGCAACCCAGCTATTAATCCCAGCACATTGTCGTCTAGAGGCGGTAATTTGGCCAGTGCGGGAGCAGCAGTAACGGGTTCACAAGTGTTTGCCGCCCCTTCAAGAACTCCAGTTACCGCGCCTATGGCTCCTTCAGGCGGCCCAACCTTGACGATGGCTTCAAGCACAGCAGCTTCCTCCGCGACTCGGCTACCTTCGGCTGCAGGAACACAAGCCTCTGGTAGTCACGCTACTGCTAATCTGAGTGTTGCAGGGGTCAAGCGGAAAAAAGGGTCAGGACGACCAGTCGTTCAACTTGGCCCGGTGATAGACTTGACAGGAGACGATAGTTCTTGACTGATAACATTACCCTCTTTGTAATTTTTGTGCCAACGTAGAGTTCTGAATGGAGTTCAAGAGTCAACGACAACTTCGACTAATGTATTAGTAGATACACCTCATAGCTAATCCAATGTGCTTGCTTTTTGACTTATTAGCGAGTTCCCAGAGGTACATACTTGTGGATTGTACTTGGATGAGCTCGAGTTAGAAACTTTTTGGTAAACCATAGGATTCCATAGATAAATAGCCGGCTTCCGCGGTTGTCCGATTCCCTGAATCCCAGGGTACTCTAGATACAGCCTGTATTTTACAAAATTCCTCCATGATAAGCAAAGATCCAATCAATATATTATACAATTATAATACTGCAAGTGTATGCGAATAATGACATTCAACAGCTAAGAGTCAGTGAAATTGAAGACCCCGATGGTATTTCCAAAACCAGCGAGAGCGTAGGAGGAAGACGAGACAAGAGAAGAAACACGGGTGAAAGGCAAGCGTGAAACACAACCTCCAGGAGGGCTGGGGGATGTAGATAGTGGGGGCTCCGCGAACAAAGAAGCAAGTAATGAACTTCGCTGCAGCGCGGCTGCGGGGTCAAACGTCCATAGCTCCCATCTTTCAAGTGTGGCAGTTGAAAGTCCATCTGACGGAGACATAGACATAGGCGCCATTGCCCCTCCCTTTATCTTTCCTCCTTGTGACCGAGGTTTTCGACGGATTCCCACAAATCTCCTACTCGTCATGTCCCATCCACCCCGCTCACAGTTGACTTCCGCGACACAAGAAACCACGGCGTTTTTCCAGAAGGAAACATTGGTAGGGGTGGTTGAACCATCGTATACAGACAGCTCATATTCGTCGCCAGTAAAAGGAACCGTCAGCATCTCGGATGAACGACGCCCGTTTTCCTTCTCCGAAGCACGCCTCGAATGCACTCCGTGTCCAGAGACAGGGAATGATGAAGTTTCGAAAGCTGTGGTCAACCTAGCTCTTGGAATGAGCGGAGAGCTAGGTAGTGATACATTGCTGTTGCTGCGAGATCGGCGGCCTACGCTCTCACGCGACGATATGTGTCGCAGTTGACTTTGATAGCAAGAACATCGTCTTGTGTGTGTTTGGTCATTAATAAATAGCTTGTAGAACTGGATTATGTGATCCATCGAAAAGGCGAAGGAGATGCTTTCGAGTGGAAGCTGACCACAGAAACGGCATGTCTCACAAAGAATAGGAGATATCCGTAGATTATTGATTCTTCCATAGGATTCTTTGAGGACAGATATGCATTCGCCTGTTAAACCATCCCAAAGAGACACCGCGCCGGATTCAGTAGCAACAGCAACAACAAAACGTGTTGACCCCTTCAGCTCTGTGCGGCATGCATGTGCCTTCCATATCATATCAACAGGGCTCCCTGCCTGGATACAGCAATCGGGCAAGATAGTCGGATCATAATCACCGGTTTCCACAAGCTCGAGCATCCCATCATCCAGGGAAAATGCGATCAATATTCGGTCTTCTGGAGCGACATGCAATAGTGATGCACGGACGACAGGGGAACGACGAGAGGGCATGAAATAGGTGGCCAGTGGAAACTCTCCCGCAACCCACCTTGCTGCGACACCGCTCTCGTAAGTCGACAATAGCGTGATGGCACTTGTTGGGTGTGAGGAAGAAGAGCTTGGTTCAGAGTGTGGAGGACTTCGCATAACAAGGCTTGGTACCGCAGATACGAAATGAACTTCGGTAACGGCTGCGGATGAATTATCCAACGAAAGCAGCGGTAAAGGATTTACCGAAAGTCCATTCAATGCCCAGATAGCGATAACACCCGCTCCAGTGCCAACAGCAAAGTATTCCCCGTTGTCATCCACAGCAACACATGTCAAAGTCGATGATGCACATGACGTGCTGGCTGCACCGAGCAGTACATCTGTTGCATCAATGGATAACTGACCTTCCATGCCAGCGCGCCACACAGATATCTCGTTGCGGAGCCCAACAGAAATGACGACTCGGCCATCTTTGCTCGCTGCCAATAACTCGACGTCGCTGGGAAGGACCCTAGGAAGTGTCCAGAATTCTACTTCCCCCTCCAATGATGATCCACTGTCCGTCTGGTTTCCAGAGTTTGAGTCTGCGCGATTCCTTTGCGCTTCCAAAAGTTCAGTATCTTTGAGGAGATAAAGGAGTAGTCCCCACAAAGCGCTGTTCGTAGCAGCGATAGGAATGACCATGATCTTCACCAACCATAGGACAAGGCGGAATGTACGCATGTACGCACGCAAGTTCTTTGCCTCGCCGGGGGTCTTGATGCCGTCCTGGTCTGGACTAAATGTGACCATGGTGGGAGGGTCTATCCTGATGTGAAGGAGAGAAGTCTGGGATGGGTTGAGGATCTTCCAAATGTGCCCAGCAGGGGAATGATCCAGGACACTTTCTGCGAGACGCGTTTTGTTGCGAGCTACAGCACCGAGAGGCGTGAGGTGACGTGGGTCGGGAACAGAAGCGGTGTAGGTAGAGTAATAAAGTGCTCCCGCAACTGCCAACAGCTAAAATTGAGAGATGAGTGCTTGGAAGGCACATGGCTATCAAAGGAGATTTTACCATTAATAAGCTGACATTCGTAGCAGCACGACTCTTGAGCAGATTTTGCGTAGGGGTGACTAGTTTGCGCCATCCAGAAAGAGGCTGTTTTTTTATTTTCGAATCTCCAAGTCCCTTGGGAATGGCAGGGGCGAGACTCGTATCATGCCGCAGTAATTCTTCAAGCTAATAGAGCGTTCTTAAACTTAGCAAAAAGATAACACCGGTGAGGGCCAGACGAACCTCTAAACGCGCAATATCGATGGACAGTACCGCCATAAAGAAAGTATGCGCAAGGAACCAATGGGCCACTAAGACGACAACAGCGAAGACGCAAAATTGGCGCACGGCACCAACAGAAAATACAGCGATTATGCCTAGGATTGTGTTGTATGAAACAACTTTGAGAGTATTGGAGGTGCCACTGCGGCTGAGGCCCTCGGCGATACGCTGCTTTACAGACAGGGTGACAGAAGTTTTCCCCACCGCGTCAACCTGAATAATGCAAGCAGCATAAGGATAATAGTAATAGTGGTACTGGTGAGACAAACCAAGTTGAACATGTTCTCGGCGCCAACAAAGGCGATCACGATCGGCAGGAGTTCCCTATTGCGTGTGATGAGCTACAGATACCTGGAAATAGGATAAAATACAATACCAAGGAACCATGGTAACTTTAAACCCCACCAGAGCACACACACTCAGAGATGTGATCGTACTGACTGTGATCTCGGTCAAGGCAGTGAAGGTCACACCAAGTAACGAATGAACCACGCCATTTAGACGGCGCATCGACCATCCAACATAAGCACAGAAGCCAATATAGGCTAGGTAAATAAAAACCGATATAGCTGACCAGCCGTTTGCCTTCGACAGGTTCGGGTCATACTATACAGAGGGTTAAAAGATAAAGTTAATATATCGCAACTCCGACGTACCTCAAGTGCAATGAGAGTCGGTTCCTGGCTGTACGTTTTCACCTCTGCTTTACGTGCAGCAGACTTCACCATTTGTCCCCAAGCTTCGTGCTCAGACTTGGCCAGGCAGTCTGATTCGGGGAAGAAATAAGTGAGCACAAGAAATTTAGCGAAGTCGAATTTGGATCCAGCAACGTGGTGTTCGTACGATCCACGCTTAGCGAGAACCATCATTGGGGTTATGGAAACACCTGCCACAGAGTAATTTTTTGGGTAACTCAGCGTATCAAGGATATTGGTATCGGAGCGTAATAATTCTTCGTCATAGTTCCAAAATGCTAGGGGTGAAAGTACAAAGCATCGTCCATCAGGGCGCTTCAAGCACGGTGTGTCCGAGTTCGAAATTGCGCCTTCAAGGCGTCGCTCGAGGTTGAGGGTCGATATGAGGATATTGTGGTTTAAGGCTCTTTCGTCGTCGGATAGGGGGCTTTGTATGAGAATGCGCTCGACACGGAGGGCACGGCTCATGCTACATTTTCCACGAGATACAGCATCTTCATAGACATATAATGTTGTGTCATGTCCAGACCACAGGTTCACAAGGTCATGCACCTGAACGCTGGACGCTGCGTTCGGGGTGATGAAGGCATCTATCACAGACAGGGATTTAGGCTGCGACGAAGAGTAGATGGAGAGGGCGGGATAGAAGAGCGATGTTATTACGACACCGGAAATGAGGATGACACGAATTTGGTGCGTAGCAAGGTGACTGATTTGCCATTAGAGACGACGTAAAGGAGTAACGGAACCGATGCACTCACAGTCCGAATTGAAGGAAGAACCTATGCCCGAGAGTTCTCGCCCATTGCATTAGTAGAGTTGGGTATCCAAGCATGGTCCGCCTATGGTTGAAAATACGCGGTGCTAAATTGGGCGGCAGGCGAATAAGGTTTTGGAGTGGGCCTTTTCTTGAAGGCGGATAGCGGGAAGTCGATAGCGAGAAAGCTGTCACCGAAAGCAAGGACGAATAAAATAGTAGGAAACAGTTTCAGAAAGAAATGGGACGTTATTTGGTTCTAGATGGTCTTTTTACAGGGCATTTCTAGCTTCCAAGTCTTCCGGAGGACTCAGGAGGAGGAGAGTGTACCGCGGGGACTGGACAAGAACGTCAGTTCGCTGCTCAGCAATCGGCTAATGCCCACATGGGATCACGTGCATGTCCATTTTGGGCCAGCCTTACCTCTCTCCCGCTTCCGACATTTCTTGGGGCACCGTTGAGCACCGTCAGTTGAAGTTCACTCAGGTCCTCCGACGTTCTTCACGTCCACCATGGTCTCAATACAAGCACTCGCTGGCGCATCCTCTGCTGCGCGTCGGCGCATTTGTTCTGCAAATGCCAGGAGAGGTGCGTGTTTTTACTCTGATTGGCCCAGCGCGAAGCTCACATTTCCCCAGCATTGCACCAGACCGCTGCTCGACGTGCCATCACGAATCTTGAGATGCCTGCTATGTCTCCGACCATGACAGAGGGCGGTATTGCGTCGTGGAAGAAGAAGGAAGGAGAGGCCTTTTCAACTGGAGATGTGCTCCTCGAAATTGTGCGTCTCATTCCTCTTCGCATTGTCTGGGCTAATTCACGTCGCTATACATAGGAAACTGACAAAGCCACAATAGATGTGGAGGCGCAGGATGATGGTGTTGTTGGGAAAATCATTGTTCGTGGTTCCGAGAGCCCAATAGATCGCATACGTTAACAAAT
>JASFDF010000582.1:0-15255 GCA_036937115.1 Nidularia sp. FH-822889 | reverse complement strand
GTTCTGACGTTCCGAAGTCGGATGTTCACACGTGCTGGGGTCTGGGATAAGCACATTAAATTGATACGAAATACGAAAGAAGTTTCTCCATGATAGTTATATATATGTGAGAGAGTCATCGCCTAGTACGTGCAGCTACCTTTTTGCATGGACGCTTGCGTTACAGTTACACAGCTGCGTGCAATCTGCATGCAATATATATAGCTTATTATGAACAATATTCATATATAATTCAGTTTGTCCATACAGAAGGCAGTCATCACTACTATATGCTCCGGTGTGCATTGTTTTTACCGCAAAATGCGTTTACATTAATTTGTGATGCCGAGAGCCAACATCCAAATAGCAGCTGATAGATTCTTGTGCAGCTATCATGTGCATTTGATTATTCAAATTTATGCTATAGCCTCTGTGGAGGTTTGTATGACTGAACAGTTTGATATTGAGTGGAACTATAATCCAATAATAATCCTGCAGCATATGTTCACGTATCTCTGTTCCAAGCCATGCACAGTGTATGAACTTAAACTTGAATATAAATTAAATACTATTTGGAAACCAATTCTACTGATGTTGACACTTGGCCAGTCATCCGGATGCTCGGAACATCACGTGGTATTTAATTCCGAGCATGTCTAAGTACTTATAATTTACAGTTGTCTTCATGCAAAATATCTGTCCTGTTTTGAGAAATCTTGGAATCAAAAGTTCTGATAGATCAAAATGGTAATATTTTAACACTATTTCAGCCTCTAGACAGGAAATGCTTTCTCAGTCCTTCCATGCTTGATATATTGTAGACACTATATATATGCATCTTTGTACAAAATTGTAGACATGTGGGACAAATACTGACATTGTTACATTGATTTGTCTCAAGGACAGGCACTACACAGTACCTCAAAAAGGTTCAAGGCAGTGCCCCTCTGGTACAAAAGGGCATAAGTGACCCATGCTGTGTCAGAGGCAAAGGCAGCCAGATGGTCTGCAAAGTTTAGCTTCAAGGAGATGAAGAAAAGCCTAAGATTTGAGGCAGCACTATCAAAAGGCTTGGGGTCCTTATCCTTGGTATGAATGGAGCTATTGCCTTGAGAGGCAATTTTAGCAAGTACATTACCAAGGTTGAGGAATGCCTGGATGACAGCTTCCTCAGAGTTTGGGGCTGTGGCTGGTGCCAGAGAGGTAGGGTGTGGACTATTTGTTGGAAGACCACCACTGCCACCTCAGCCTCTGCCTCCACCACCACTGCCACCACCACCACCACCACCACCTCTGTCATGAGGGGGTCCTCTGGGGCTACCAGGATGGGTCCCTTTGTCTGTGGGAGGTGATACTGGCAGACCAGGAGGTTGGCCAGTGCTCTGGCTGTTAGCCAAATAATGGGCTAAAAAATGGTGAGATGGTGCTGAGGAGTGCAGTGTGTTAGACATGACCTGCTGCCTTAGACCAAGTGTTGTCTGTGCTAGGACATTAACCAACTCCATAGGAGATGGTGGGTCCAAGTATGTGACTGTTGAGGTAGGATGGTTGACCTATGTATTGGAGAAGGGGTTTAAGTCAAACTGCTCCAACAGATGACAGCAAGGATTTGTCATGCTAAGTATGTTAGAGGACTGAATAAGGGGAGCCAATGCAAATGCAGCCAACAACAGTGTGGCTTGAGAGTCTAGTGAAATGTGTGGCTGACTCAGATGAGCAGGTGCTTTCAAGATTTGTGGTGTGGATAGCAGAACAGATGTTAACACTGCCCTGTGAGGAGGATTAACAAGATCTGGCAGATCAGGAGGGTTGGTGTCATGAGGTGTATGGCTAAAAGCCATGAAGATTTGTAGGATATGGGTAGTGAGTTTGTTAATACTGTCAAGACCTGAATATGACTAGACAAGTAGGATGGTATGGCTGAGGAGTGAGTCCTATGATACCTAGAGATGCTAGACAATGTAGGATGTTGGCTTCAGCTTATGTGCTACACCACCCACTATCCTATTCCTGTATTTAGAGTAGGAGATAATAAGAACAGAGATAAGAATGAACAACAAGAACTCAGCTCATCAGAGAGAAACAATGGGTTGGCTGATGATCAGCTGAAGATTGGCCAGAGTGGCCAAAGTATTGGACAAGGGATTGAGAGAGTATAAGGATTGTATCAAACTAGGGTGTGGATTGACAATACAATTAACAAACTGAAGAAGTATAGTTTGAATACTACTGCTTATATACTACTCTTATAGATAAGCCATTAAATACTAGTCCAATTTTAACATACAAAGCATGTGGAAGTAGAGGTCAAGTTATAATTAATATGTGGAGAGAGGGTCAGGTGAACAGAGGACATATGTATACTAAGAGAGCTAACTGAAAGGCTTTGTGGAGATGAAAGATAAGAACTTGAATGAAACTAGTAGAGAATGAAGACTAGCAGAGAATGAAGACTAGTGGAGAATAAAGACTAGATACAGAATATCTGAAACATGTTGGCTGGGTGAATTGGGGTGTGACAGGATGATGACAAGTGATGGCTGGAACAGGATATGACACATAAAGTGCACTGACAGTCCTAGGGGCAAACAGGATTTCTGACTACACATTTTACTCAATAACTTCATTCTTTGTACAGCCAGAGAACTACTGGAAATACATGTTTGTTCAGAATATCATGCTCATCAGGGGCTATAAACCTGAAATATATTAGCCAAATAGTCCATTTTTGTACATCACATTTTGTTCTCATGAGATTCTCCTTGATTAAGATGTCTTTAGGCTGAAATATTTTGATCTGTCAGTAGCTGTTCTTTTATGTTTATAGTAAAATTTGAATGAAAATTTCATGATGACATTGTAGCAACATTGCACAGCAGGATGGACTGGTAGCATGCAATAACACCAGGCTTTGGCTCAGTATCAGCATCCCAACATTTCCTGTGCTCTCACTTTTGTACCATTTTCTGGAACATATATCTTACTTCTTATATTATTATTATGACCAATAGGTACTTTCAACTCTCTTGCATAGTTCTTTCTATTTTATTTATCTTAAATTTTCAAAGTACTGAATAAAGTTGTAAAACTGTAAATTTTATCCTAAGGATTGTCAGTACTCTTTATAGCAGGAGGGTTCCCTAGAGTGTTGTGCACTTTCACACCATGCACACCTTAGCTTTCATGTGAGCACCTACTTAGTGGAGGCAACCCACCCTCAATGAAAGGTATATTTAAGTGCACATGTCAGTATATATACCTTCAAGTGAGTCTCACACATTTGATTACTCTAAAGGAGTGGTGTGTGGTAGGAACCTTCATGCATAAAGAATTTATTTAGATATATAAATAAATAAATGCACATGTCTTGCTCCAACTTTCCAGATATGTTAGATTATTAAAATAATTTTCTGTATATCTATCCCATTAATTTAGTCTAATAAATTCATTTCTACGATTAATAAACTTGCCTAGAACATTTTGGGGTTGGGCATGGAGGTAGATAATTGATAAATAGATAGTGTCAATAATTAAGTTATTGGTAGGATAAACTCAATCCCTAGATACGCATTCATGACCTTTATACTATTATATCCCATTCCCTTCAATTATTGTGCATACCATGTATTGAATTGTATTGTAGTGCATTGCAGTGCATTTCCGTGCCTTAAAATACATTACCGTGCAAGTTCTGTGCAATATTTGACAGGACTGTGCATGACCATGCATGACCGTGAGGGATCCATGCAGGGCCATGCTGAGCTGTGCAGTACTGTGTGTGCCAGACTTTTGTTGAGACTTCTTGAAAGCATTTTGAGATGCACAATGTAGCTGTCCATTCTTGACTCTTGAATACTCTGAACCTTGATATTTCGGAGTGCAAATATGTATGAGATAGTTGCATGCTACTGCCGTGCCTACCGCTCCATTACCGTACCATTATCATACCTGCCGTGCCAGATAACACGGTAGGGCACGGTAGGCACGGTAACGTGTTGAAATAACACTGATAATACGGCCGAAACCGTTATTTAGGTACTCAACCTCATATGTAAAATACGTAGCCGTTATGTACAGAATAAAGAATGCAAAAGAAGCGTAATACGGAAAGCATTGTTAGTTCACATACTAATATGATCTGTTACGGTCCGACGTCAGCCGGACTTCCAATGGAGCAGGCGTCAAGCTCGTATTTCCAGCATAATGCCGTGGTAAAAAACTTGTGCCCATTACCGGAACCATATAACAGTCAGCTGCTCAATGCCCATCGAGCGCTAAATCTGACGCATCGGTGATGTGAGATTCCATCGAATATTTAAAATGGAAATGTGGATCAATGGTTAAACAGTTACAGACAAAATTGGAGGTCATTCAATGCTTTGACAGAAATGGAGCTGGAATGCTGATAGTGATTATTTATCAAAATGAAGGCTGTCATTCCTAAGCGAGTCTGAGTCTTGTATTCATTTATTCCAGCAGAACTGGGCACCGGTGTTTTGAAGAATCCGAAATCGTTATCCCTCCAAATCTGAAAGGTATATAAAGCCTATCGGTATAGCTTTTTTTGTCCAGAATCAGAATCAAGTTAAATCGACCTCAGCTGTAGCTTGCCACACATACACATAAATAGGTCTCAATGTCGCCTATCACTGGAACAGTGAACATCGTGCACGTAGCAACCGGCTTCAAGCTCTGTGCAAATGCTCCCGTAGAGGGCTGCCAAGTCATCATTGTCAACCCCTTCTCGGCCAGCGTCAAACCCATTAGTATGAAGGTATGTGAAATATAGCTCAACTCTCTGAATATACAGTGCGCCACTAATAGGATATCAACTGATATATTATTACAGTGGAAGTTAGCAAAGAATACAAACGGCACTTACACTATTAAGAATATGGATGGCTACCCACTCGTCATCGCAGCAGGTGGATATGTAAGTCTTACATATGTAGCCCCAATACCTATTATTAAGATACATTATGATCCCAGGCATCCTTAGGGCCCGTTGGCGGCAACGCTACCTCCTTCCGCGTCTCCAGCGCCTCTTCTGGAGAGTACAGGTAAATGATTTATATTAAACAGTCATCATTTGGAACTAGGAGTGATTTACAAAAAATATAATATAGGTTTACCATTTCCAATACTTCCCAGTCACTCACAAGCTATGGCATGCGCAACGGAGCTGAGGTGCGTTTCAACGGTTATTTTTTCAAAGATGATTACTTATCACCTTAATTTCTCGATTAGATAACCACTGCAGCCTCGACTTATAGTGATAATATCCAGAACTTCTCGGTCAACTCTGCCTAAGTACCTTCATGCTGGATACTAGAATTTTGAATAACACCCTAAATCAATACACATGTGATTTTCTTATATCGAATGAACGATCCGACAATCCTAGAATTTCCTTCCATGCGTATTCTAGCCCTGAAGAGCGAAGTTCCCATTTGAATACATATAATAACTGTGTAAGAAGCTAGACACTTGCTCCAATGAGTACATACCACTGTAGTATGATTAGTTGTTGCGTTATTAGGATAGGGATGACTTTCAGCGGTGATGATGTACCTACAACACTCTATGCGTGGAAATTAAAAGACAACCACGCACGAAATCCTGATGGGGGGGTGCGCTAACGGTGCTGAAAGGTTCTGATGGTGCGAATCGAGGTTCGTCAGCGTCTAACTCGATAGCGAGGTGATAAAATGAACAAACACGACGGAAATGAGTCAATATTAGTATAAGATCTGCATAAATCTTTCTAGCTCAGTCTTTATATCACTGCTGCAGTGACATGTCCATGAGGTCAAGTATTTGAATCTTCTGAGTAACCCATTCAAAATATTAAATTTGCTGCTTAAACTATACTTAAATTGGATATATTTTTAAGCATCATTTAAATTTAAACACATTTATCCTTGTTATTTGCTCCCCAATGTTACTTAAAAGTGTTTATTTAAACAAAATTCAAGGTGCATGACATTGATTGTTTAATCAAATCTCATTAATTTACTGGATTCAAGTGCTAGCAATTAAAACAATTGATGGAATATTTCAAAAAAATCGTGAAAATGACTAAGATATATTTTAGAAACTGTACTTTATTTTTAATATTATACTGATCTCTTCCAATTCCGGGTAAAAAATTCAGTTAGGGAAACAAAACCAGCTCCCGGAGCTTCCCAAAGTTAGGGGTCCCTAAACCAGTGACTGATAAGCACTTCAGCATGCAGTGTTTGCAGAAAAGAAGTATAATCTAATCATACCTGGATCCCAGCCGACGGATGCCTGTGAGAGTAAGAATTGGTGATATAACCGATAGACCAGAATAAATTATCCCCACATTGAATCCTGGAGTGCCACAGCCTGCATTATGTCCAATGATGATATCATTCAATCCCTGGAAGCCTTTGGAATAGATGAAGGGATTGAGGAAGCCCAGTGATGGAAGCCCAGCCTTGAGCCGGATGTCATTCAGCAAGGCCACAAAGGCAGCGAATGTGGGTGAGGAGGCTGAGGTTCCACCGATGAGGAAAGCCTTGCCTCCTACGAAAACCTTGGAGTCATTGCACATAAACAAATGTGGTAAGAAAAAGTCACCCAGGTACCTTGAATAAATCTCCTTGAGCGGCAACGTCAGGAATAGCCTGGAGAATATTAGATCATAATCCAAAGAACAAAACGATGAACTCACTCTTCCGTTTCTAAACCAGAATTTTGCATTAGTTATCAAATTTACAAATTAAATTACACGAACGGGTTGAAAAGACCAGCATAACTTCCCTTTGATAGTCCTACATTGAAATAATTTGTCACAGCCTCGTCTTGATACGCAGGACGCGCAAACTAATTCGACACAAATCAACAACATCACCATCTAGATAAGGGTAATACAAACAAAATTGCTGAATCCACCTCCAGAGAAGAAACGGGTCACGGCGATTTCTGGGTTGAACTGGGTAGTAGCTCCAACAGCAGTTACACTATGGAGGTTAGAATAAATGTTTTGTCAAAAGAAACAGAATATTTACAATGGACATCTGCGAAGGAATAAGAACTAGCGCCTTGGAAATGAGCACAAGAATATACACACGAAGCAGGGAAGGTTGGGATGAACGCTGTTCTATTGGTTCCATTGTTGGTTAAGCATGTCTGGGTTGCTGGATTAGGATCACCGTCCCCAACACCGTCGTCTCCGGAGGAGAACAGCACAGATACTCCTCGAGCACCTGCATTAAAAGCATCGTCACGATGTCACCGCAAAAAATAACCAATATCTCTCGCCAAGTTGAGCAAATCCTGCGCATATACGCTGGGCAAGACTCTTTGACCCTTTGCAAAATATTTTTTATGCAAGGTAGGTCAAAAAAAGTACTATCACATACATGTCTGTTCACCACTTCCGTAACTTGTCGAAATAGTCAAAGGCGGTTTAGGATCATTGAGAATGAAGTCAACCCAGCCGGAGAAATCTCTACGAAGCTTTTAAATAACTAAATTATCGGAATTTTTACAAATCACGTACGCATGTGTACCAGTCGGCTCACTGGCATCTGGGATAAGCGGATCTGTGCCGCCGGTTGAGAAGAATGTTCCCTATCATTTTTTGAACCCGTAAGTATACAAGTAAGGGCTTGTGATGCCTTATGGGAATAGGGTGAGAAAGTCCGAAAGCAAACTCGATGTCGAGGTCAGCTTCGTCTCCGGCGGCTGCAAGAGATTGGTTGTTTGGTCCACCTTTTACTGTGACGAGTTTAAAAGAAGAATTTAATGCAGCTGGTACTTGATCAGCAAAGAAAGTTTGTAGGTCTTGAAAATTCGGAATTTGACCCTAGCCCGGATAAGGACGTTCAGCTAATGAGCTCTAACGAAAAGAGAAGGAAAATACATCATAACCGGTGATACCGATTGTGTTTCCCTTAGCAGAAGGGGTAAATCCAACAGCATTATAAATTTGTTGCAGACACGTTATGGTGATAATTTTATCGCAGCTGGGATCTACCGCGACTCCAGAAGCTGCAACAACGGTAGGTTCGCCTTTAGAAGCATGGGCAACAGCGCTGTTCTTTATGGGTGAGACGTTGAAAATACTTGACTTTTCTTTCTTAAATCTGCCAAACATAGTAGTCGGTTCAATCACATCAACATGATCGTGGAGGTTGGACGGAAGACTATAGCTAGTGGTCCTAACTAGGTAATCTCCGCTTGCTTTGTGTTGCAACACGTGATATTTCTTTTTTTTTTTTGTAGAGAAAAGATGTCAGTTTAGCACATGAATTTTATCTATAGTTATAAGAGACCTCACCGTATCGAGTATATTTTCGGCCAAGCTGATTGGGAGCGTGAGCGTGATCCAGTCCTTGGCAGGGGATCGGACGAAGTCATCCTCAGTGAGACCCCAGCTAGTGATCCACTCGTTTACAAGGTCCAAGCTCTCTGGGTGAGGTGCAACGAGCTCCTCAACCTCTTCCTTGGAAAGATGTTGGCCGTAGCGCTCGTGGTCTGGATCGCTGACTTCATACAGGTGTTGTTCCAGGATGTGGAAGTTGGGCTGCGGCAGGCCAATGCGAAGCACGATCTTATGGTTGGCAGGCGGTTCGCCGTGTTTAATCCACCCTAGAGGAGCATCAATGGCTTCCTTGACGTTATAGGCGTAGTTTTTTGTAGGGACAGCTCCTACAAAGGAGGGCCCTAGGAGACAAAATGTAAGGAAGGCAGCTTGAAACAAAGAACGCATTCCGTGTGGTCAGTCAGTGGATATCCCCCTTGAAGGAATCCCAATGTATTCATAATTTTATACACTCTCATCTGTTTTCACATCGGGTGAGGTAAGTGCCAAAAGGGGCATCGCGTTCACTCGGACACAAGGACTGCACATGAACACGTCCCACGAAGTACATACATGGCAGGTATTTAAGATCACTACTCGACGCTTCTGACGGACCGTGAACCCATAGAGAAGTCCAACCACGCGGAAGCTAAACATTGCGAAAAAACATAAGCCAAATATGGCTTGTAGCACATGGGGAATTATCTTAGCCTGCGGGTCGGAATCTCGAATATCAGAACGTCCTCCCAGGGCTAGTTGCGGGAACTTCAACTCACCCCTTACTGTTATTATTGGCATTTTGAACGCAAACTTCGGAAGGAATGATATTGCATTTCATTGCGAACACGAAAGAAATGTAAAGCGGAAAGGGATATGAGGCCAAGTCATAAGAAGAAAAGAATTATTATGTCTACTATGGTTTTGGACGTTCTCAAGGATGGATTAAATGCGTGAAATCGCATAGGGAGTAATGAAAAACGAGAATACTCTCGACATCATGGCACTGTGCTAAATGTTACCAGCTAACTGACATTTCGAGCTAACGGTAATAGATCACTGGCCATAGAGATAAGTGAAATTGCTGCTCTCTTTCTTTTGCGTTGATGATCTAAATTGACGTCAAACTGGGATTTTCAAACGGGAACAACAGCAATTAAAGCTCACCCAGTCGCTCAGCAAGCCTAGGACAAGCGGCAATCTGGACAGGTCATTCCCCAAGCGAAACTCCTTCGATATCGCCACAGCTCCACCCTCGCCTGAGTCATCCGCATTGAATGTAAAAACGACCAGATTTCACCATTTGTGACAGAGCTCCTGAGTATTGACAGGCTACGAAGGTCGTCAACAGTCATATCTGTCTTCAGAGTATATCAACAATACTTACTTGTGTTATCGGCAATATGACGCAGCTGCCATAGCAGCCTGAGGTACTGCATCCCTGAACCCATCTCTCTTGGCTTCGTAATGTTCGAAGAGAGGTATTTGATCATCTCAGGGCTTGTAAACGTGAGTTTTGGTTCTTCGAGTACAAATTCTGCGATAATAATGGAATCAGGAGGCAAACGAAATCACAGATGTATATCATCTTGACCGATATCAGAAGGCGGCTCTTTGATAATTAGAAAGTCGACAGCGCCTCCATAAGAAGTGGCGGCATATTCAAACCTCGTCTCCATCCGAAACTCAGGGACAATATTGACTTCGACTCCATCATGACTTAGATTCGATACGACATGCAATAGTATAGCGTTGACCAATATCCGACATCTGGCCTCCGTCTAAAAATAATGGTATTTTTGAAAAGAAATATACGAATGCAGAGGATGCTCACAGAAAAGGATATAAGGGTCCGAATCAAAGAGATGAAGTCCTTCATCTGATCGACATTAATCGCTTGCTGCCTGTGCCTTCTGTACATGTTAGACCAAGAAATTTTATGTCCGGAATCTTATTAGATATGAGGATCAGAGGTGCTGGTTTTATTTTTGCCTTAATAAAGGTTAGGGCATTTGCACTCGAAAAAGGAACATGCTGGATTCAAGACACGTTAACTGTTGGTTAAAGATTATTGGAAGGGGTGGACTTACTTGAACTTCCTGAAGTTTTGTAGCAACGTGTGCCAACGATGCGATAACCGATCTCTCATCCTCGTTTCCTTCGGGAATTTGGTAGTCATCAGACGTTCCTAGAACAAGACCTCGACTCAATTGATAGTCACGGAGCCGAAGACCGGGTTATCAGACGTTCGCTGAGCATTTGCTTGCCTCGAGCGCTTAGAGTCTTGAGGCATTCTTGGACAATGTCACTTGGTTGCGTTTTCACCCTACCTAACTTTTGAAAATTTTTTTTCCAAGTGGTGTTTGGTCACGTGACAGGGAAATTTCGGAGATTACATTTTTATGCTTATTTAAGCCACTTTCCTTCCAAATTCAAATCTCTCGGTCAGAAAATAAAGAATGGATCCGGGCCTGAGAGCCCGGGTCGTGGCTACCCATGGGCTCCTGAAGATCTCGAAACTCTCCATCTGCCTGATTTGCGCTGTAGGAACATCCCGTCGACGCTAAGCTATTTGCAGACAGTCCTACTTTGGCAAAATCCGCACTTGCAACATACAACTCAAAACCCACGAGGATTGGTAAGACATGGCTGAGTAACTGCATGTTGCAGAACGACGTCATAATCCCTGGTTCGACCACAAACGGTCTTGGGCCGGCTGTTCTTCAGCCTAAACCAAGGTATATAAAGCATACCTCCAACAGCAAACAGCAAACATCAATCGGCATAAACGAAACAGCAAACATTTAAACAACAGCACCAGTATCTTCAGTACGTTGCCCTGCCTGCTCACCAGTCACTAGGTCTTGAGCCCGTTAACAGCTCCAAATATCACATCAACGGTTGAACGGGCGAAAAAGTACCTAACCATGGCCTCCACTACTATTCCCACCACCACCGCCATCGACAGATCCAAACCCTACTTCCCTCTGGCTGGCTTGGCCAGTGACGGCTGGTCCACCGACGATGAAGCGACGGCCACATGCTTTTGTGGCGCCGTACAACTGGCATTCGTAAGTTTTGGCATCTGAGTCTACTCGTCTATATGCTCTGCTCTAATAGCATCTTCAAATTGCCAGCCAACCCACGGCCCTGGTTTTGTCATCTCCTTCATCTGCAACTGCTCCGACTGCCACAAACTTACCGCATCCATGCACGCAACCAATTTCGCCGTCTACGACACGCATCTGAAGCACCTGCGTGGCCGCGACAACCTGAAGACCTTCGGTCAATCGCGCACAGTTTTCGTAAAAACCCCTGGCCAGGACAACACTATGACCAACTACTTCTGTTCCACGTGCGGCTCGCTCATGTATCGCGTCGGCGCGGCTTTCCCGGGCATGAGTATCCTGCGCGTAGGCAGCGTGGACGATTTCTCTTTGCACGAGACCAAGTTGAGACCCACGATGGAGCAGTTTACCAAGGACCGTGTGGCCTGGAAACTTCCCACGGAAGGGGCTAAGCAGTTTGAGGGTGACGGCTTACACGTAAAGTGACCGATGGCGAGTGGAGGAGAGTCGCAGAACTGTAGCGAACCGGTACTTTCACCACCACTCCTTCCCTCTCCGTCAACGTGCATCCATCTCCTCCTCCTATTCCTTTCATTTTGGTCCCCATTATTATTCCTCTTAGTCTCGAGAAACATTGTAGCCTACATCAAGTTCTAGGTACATTCATCTAGTTTCTCTTGCTGCTGCGCGTGCTGCGGTTAGCCATTCAGTTCATATGACTCCTTTCTCTTTTCGTACTTGTATTCTTCACCTGAGTAGGTACTGACTTGTATTTTAAATACGAACAGCAATTTTCATAACGATAGGCCCCTCGAACTTTTCTGCGCTTCCAGGGGCTCTGATGGCGTCACACAGAAAAAGAGCTAGGCGATGTTGCCGGTAGCCTTCTTGCGATAGCCGACCATTGTTGGCTGATTGCAGATCTAAAGATACGGTGGAATACAACATAAACAGAGAAAAGTTGAAAGGGCCTTGAAACTTATGCATTCGTCCGAAGATTATCCCTGTATTATTGACTCTGCTTGCTGGCTCCCTGGAGGCGTGCTAAGCACAGATGCCCTTTGCCCGATATTCAATGAACACATAGGGATGTTACAGTGTATTATATGATGTGGTCCAGTGAATACGTATAGTGTGCCATATGATATGGGTTCAGCAAATTTGCTGAACCAGTGAATAGCATATAGATATATTAGGTAGTATACACTAGGTAATATGATATAGTGGAGCAAATTCACTGGAACTCCTACATGGCTCCTATGGATTCATGGTCATTGCTGATGTGCAGGGATTGGCACTTTACAGCTCTTAAGGTATGGGGTTGCATTGATGCATTGTATATAGTAAGTAGTATACAGTATACTACAGATGTCCACTGCAAAAGAACTTGACAAAATAGGGTGCCTGCAAAAGTAAGGAGGCAATCCAGACACCTGACATTATTTCAGCAATGCTGATAATTAAAAACTTGGAGCAGTAGTGCCCATACCTACCTAGACCTAAATTTCTGATGAATAAATTGGAAGTTACAATAATTCAATCAGCATTGCTGATTCTGATAAAATCAGGTTGAGCATTACCTACATACAATCATATTAAAATTTTTAATAGTCTGATTATACAATAGGTGGATGAGAAAACTAAATTTTGCTTCACAAATGGTGACAATATACATAAAGCTGATTGTTTCTTGGAATTGGCATCAACTTTGGCTTTAGCATCATGCTCTGCATCTGAAATGCTTATTGATGTTTGAAGATACCTCAATGTGTTTGTCAAGGTCTTTGAGGGCCTTGCATGTTAAATCCAAGACCTTCAAGTTGTCTACTATAATATTAAGTCTGTAATGTCAATTCTTTCAAATTGGATCTAGAGTGTCAATACTCAAATGGCTGATAGGTCTATTGGCAGTGCCAATTTGCATGGATCAGAGCATCTTGGCACTTAAAATTGGGGCTGTATCAACTAATATACTAGTTTATAAGTGCATATTTAAAATCATAGTATGGGCATCATACATTAAAACATTTAATTGCAAAACCCTAATCAGAGGACATGGCCCCTTTCTCAAACCATTCAGTCTTGAGAAAGCCAAAGTCCTGTGCAGTATATTGATGTTGAGAAAGGGTTATTTTTGACAGAAGGTTCAGTTCCAATCCAGACACCTCAGCCTCTTGAAAAAGTGATGTAATCTGTAGAGTAGAATGATAATAAAAACATTTTACTGCCTTACAGACTGGTCACAACCTCTTAAGTTTGTTGGGGGCAAGTCTGAAATGAGATTGTATTCAAAAATGCAATACAAAATGCACAAGATAAAATAATGTGATGTCTGACACTATGCTAGCTAGATGTAGTGAATGGTCTTCTTTTTCACTAATCTATCTACAGACTTGTCAAGATGGTCTTCCTGTCTCTAGAGCTTGCAAGGTCATTTTTTTCTAAGTGTAGATAGGCTTCCTCTCAATATAATCTCTTAAATCTACAAGGGCAGTCTTCCTTCCCTTACAGATACTAATGGTCATTTTAAAAACTAACCAGGGATGGTCTTCCTTTTCCTTTTTAATTCCCCAAACACAATGGTCTTTTTTCTGTCTTTGGGTGAAGATTCCAGGAGATGATCTTCTTTTCTCCTGAAATCACACTTTTTACTAATGAAGCCAAAAGGGATGGTCTTCCTGTCCCTCAGACTTCTCAAATCACCAACACAACTTTAGGACTTAGTCCTTGACTTTGTTGTGTGGTACTCAGTTCATTACTCTCTTAGATTAAGGTATAAGGTGGTTTTCACTCTCAAGTTGCTAGCTCTAGCTAGAACATCTAACTTCAAAAGTGACCCAAGATCTGCTCATATCTCTGACTTAGTGTTGCAGGAGCTGAGGAGCTTGTCACTGCAGATGGTGTTGTGAGAGAACAAGGGCAAATCCCTATTACCTTTTCTCATTCCTCATCCTCAAGCTTTTATCCCATCCTAGATGGCTATTTTTAACTGATTTCTTGGCTTGGTTCTCAGTTCATTCATATTTCAGGTATCTCTTACTAGAGATTGAATATTTATTTGTATTTATTCTTCAGGATAGTGTCTCTCTGGTGCATTTTTCTTCCATTTTGCTCTCTTCTTCAGAGAGTAACTAACATATCTGACACTTTCTCCATTTGTGTTTCTCTTACTTATCTTCTGTCTGTGCCTAGTAGGTTTCTTACTTATGTAGCATAGACCTGTATATTTCATTTACTATTATTTTATGTTCTGTTTGTATATGATTATCTGTATGTTCTTCTCTTATGCAAGGCTCTCCTATGTTTCCTATTCTCATTGTGCGTGACTGTTAAGGATTGCATCTGAAGCCAAACAAACACCACTGTTACTTTGGTTTGGCTGTGCTACAGCCACTCTTGGTTATGGCTTAGCTGTATTGGTTCCTCCTGGGTTCTGTATGCTGGTGTGATATTCAGTGCTGCTGTGCTCTGTGTTTTTCTTTATTCTAGCTAGGCTGTTTTCTCCAGTATGTAGGACTTTGTCTATATCCTCTCATAGCTAGTTTTTTTCACTAATATCATAATTTGGGTGTGGCTATGTGGTTTTTCCTTAGTGGTTAGGTGTAGACCCACCTAGGGCATATCAGTATCCAGAGTAAATATGCCAGTACTTAAATCATACTAGTAAGGTGGAGAAGCAAGTGGGTCAAAAGAAAGTGAGTGTATGGCTGTTACATCTGCAATCCTTCCTGATGTCTTCTGACACTTTCTAACTCTATGATACGATTTCCTGCTATGCTTCTGACATCTTCTGTCTGTTTCTATTTCTTGCTAATCTCTGAACTATTGTTTTTATTATTTGATACTCAAGATACAATTACCATTTCCAAGTATGCTTCT
>JASFDF010000581.1:0-15255 GCA_036937115.1 Nidularia sp. FH-822889 | reverse complement strand
GTATTTTACTTGTAGTTCTTTACTCGTTTGTCACCTAAATAGCGGTTTCAACCGTATTATCGGTGTTATTTCAACAACTGCATCCGAGGAATGGAGGACTTGAACTTCATGGTGAGGCATTTATGGCTGCGGCTTAGTACACAACGCTCGTTTTCAATGTCGACGCCCTAATATTCCTCTCCATACAGACAGGCCACTTACTTGGATACGAAGCTGCTTCTCTTCTTCTCACTGTCTGCAGATTCAAGGATGTGAGCGTCGTTACTTTGAAAGTACATGAAACAAGTAATACTTATCACAGGTTACATGTGAGTTTCCGACTTAATTCTATTATCTACGCTCAATATCTCAGGCTTCTTATTGTTTAATCCCGAGTCTGCACAGCTCGGAGTGAAAATATTTTTATCATGATGAAAATGACCATGGCACGGGAATTCATGAGCCTGGAGCATTGCGGTCCACTGCTACTTAGTAGGACAGCTAGTCTGCACACTTTACAGATTTCTCTGTAATACAATATCACCCGGTACACGATGATCATCTTAAGTGTTCATGTGTTGATGTATTAATCTAACAGTGGTAGGCATTTATAAAGTGGTATGTAAGGATACAGTAAACGCAATGCAAGAATAGAAGGTATAATAAAGCTACAAGATGTGAAGTCGATCGTGTCTTATGAGGAATGCATATAGTAGTAATAATAGTGTGAAATAATGAATGGTATCACCGGAAGGCTGTAAGTTTATCAGCCTGTCGCAGCTGAAAAAGGACATGTATCCAAGCTAAGACAGTACCCATGTCCGGCCGTTCTCGGGCATTATGTTTCCAACAACTTTCAATCAAACTCCAAATATCATCAGTAATCCCGGAGTGTTGTGTAGGTCGCGGTGGGCGGATTGCATTGACTACGTCATGGATAACTCCTGCGATAAACCTTCTATGGGAAAAAGGCACGCGTTGCGTATATACCTACACCAATAGGTCAGCAGTTATCGAAGTGGAAAAGAATAAGAAAGAAAACGAAAAAGACTTACTTCAAGAATTGTCATCCCGAAACTGTAGACGTCGCTTGCTGTGCTCGTATAGGTTTGTTCCGGATCCCAAACAGTAGTTGGTTCTGGATCCATCACCTCCGGAGCCATCCAACGCGACTCATCAAGGGTATTTCCAGTCATACCTAGGTCGTAGGGATAGGGCATATTGCTAATGCCGATATCAGAAAGGCGGGCATCTCCTGAGGCGGCTATCAGGATGTTGGACTGTGAAGAACAATTCATACCAATCAATATGTGTACAGGCTCACTTGATTGTTTCACTTACACCTCTAACTTTCCCGTGGGCAAGAGGAGGCGTCTGGGTGTGCATAAAGTGAAGAGCGCCTGCAACTCCGCTAAGCTGTGAAATGAATCGGTAGACGGGTGAACAAATATCCAATTTCAGTGGCGTGTTCTTGCTCACAAGGTGTAATGTATCAGCATTAGGAGTTTTCGCAAGATAGTCGTTGATATTTCCTTCCACATAGCGAGGAATAATGAGAGCAGGTAAATGGCCGAACCCTGAGGTGACACCAATAAAGGGCGCAATGTTTGGATGCGCGGAAAGGCGTTTCCACACATCTAGCTCTTTGGAAAGTCGCTGTAAAAACAATAGAAACGGTGCTGAGTCCCATGTAGTAGGCAAAAATCGAGAGAATTCCACACCTGTGAAAATTTCTTTCGCGACGCTGTGGTCATCGAAGCCCCTCTCCAAACTTTTATAACCACTTCATCCTTAGCCGTGCGGCCCAATACCAAAGACGAACAAGACCCAAGCGCAAGATAGGATTCCGTGGCCGCAAAAGCTTCTGCTTCTACGTCAATTTCATGTTCAGCGCAGAGTTTTACGAAAGGGCGCGACTGTAGACGAATGGAGGGGTGAGTATCAGTGGCAACGAAATCGAAGATGCGGAAATAAAACTCACTGGATCTTCGACAAACTGCATATTCATTATTGACAGTAGTTGTGGGGTAACGAACTCTGCTGGCCACAAAGAGTATATATACGATTAAATAGAAGAACGATAGCAGGCAGCGGCATGTTTTGGCGCATGCTTTATATATCGCTCGTACGCCGCCTTTATTTGGCTGCGCGTCTACTCCATTTACAGCGGATGCTGTAGTGGGCGGTACGTGTGCAGTAAGAGTGCAATGGATGGGAGACTACCAAAGTGCCGAATGCACAGTAAGCTCTCATGTTATATCATCATGCATCGAAAACCTGCTGATGAATGTCAACTATAATTGGTTTATCTGCTGTATCCCGAACGTGATTCAAATCGTCACATTGGGAATGCGCCTCCTAAGATAATACGATTGCCAACCAATTCTACATGATTCATATTTTAGTTTGCATGGTTTAAGGTGTCCGATATGCTTACTTCGGGCAGTACTGTTACAGTGCAAACCTCAATTGGATAAATGGTGTGCTGAAGTGCCTTGTAATTCAGAGGCTCTCTCTGTCTTCTGTGTGAATTGCATGGTGGCGATGCGACAGTTTGATTTAAGTATAAATGCTAATAGAAGCGCCTTTACATGTTTCTATTCGTTGTATGAAGGTTAGATACACTAAGGAGTCTGCATATGGAAATGCTTGATACCTGAGTAACGGTTTCGAAGAAAATGGTGGTTGAGACTCGAGTCATGAAGAAACCTTAGTGATGCAGTCTGGAGTGTGCTCTAAGAGGCATACGCCGCAGGTCGGGACATGTGACGCATGTCCGGCCTCACCGACACAGCTTTAAATTCAGCGTCAACGCCTGAATCAAGTCCGAGTCAATTTCTTCTTTTTAACTATGCATTGATCTGAGCTTGGTGCTCGGCTCTGAACATTGAACACCAGATGTGTACTTGGATCAATTGATCTTATTTTTTCCTCTCTAACTTTCTTGCATGCAGAGCTGGTTGGTGTCATTTTCTTCTAAATAATCTTGCCGCCAGCATGCATCCGGTCACTTGTCCATGCATCTCTACCTTTGCTCATACATGGCCGCACTTGTACATTTGTGATTCACTAAAATTCACTGCGTCTTGATTCAGGTTACATATTCCCGTGTACGTTCTGCGGTTCCGAAAATCTTGTATTGTGAAAAATCGTTGACCACAAGATAGGACATGAGGCCGAATGGCCGGCGTCTCGGCCCATTATTAGCATTTTCGATTTTATCCCCATTTGTATTAACGGACCGACAGTCAGCGCCGCGAGCGCTAGGCGTCCTCTGACAGTCCGGCTTAGCGGCTGTGGTAGTTCCGGTGAGACGATGATGTCGGCTGTAAGCGTTCCCGACCTTTAAGGAGGCTTCACAGGACACTTAGTGCGCCTTGTCGCCGTTCTTCGGACCACCCACCAAACCACCATAAAAGTTCCCTTCGACAGCTTTTCAGCTATTTCATCGACTTTCCCCTCTGAACCAGGAAGTCAGCAAGCAAGATGATGTGGGATTTCAGTGGCAATAGTAGTGGGTATCCCCAACCGCCCACCATGCGGATGCCAAGTCCTTCGTAAGTGATCTACGCCTCAAGTGGCCCCTAGAGTGACAATCTAATTGCTGGTTTACAGAATGCCGATACCGTAATGTTTCTTTTCTTGAGAAATATGTCCTAGTGCTAAGTAGTCGATCTTCCTAGACAGCGAGCAGGAGCAACTGCGGGTGCGCCGACTTTTCCAGGAGGTTCTTCTTATCCTTCGATGCCTAGTTTTTCACCTTCATATGGGTATGTAATCTCTTAGTTCTTTCCCTTAGTCGCATGTTGCTAATACGCTTTTCATTCTCGTAGAGGCACCGCGCCACAGTAAGCACAGACCTCACGTAATCTATGACGCATGTCAATTATATTTCCTTAGACCTTATCCTCAACATGCTACACGCCGATCTGTAACGCCTCAGCCTCCCCGTGCTGCTCCAGTCATTTACGTTCAGCACGCTTCTCACCACAAACACCGTCATCATCGGAGCCGAAGCCATAGTCACAGTCATACTCGCCCGTCGCCCATGCCCGTACCCATTGCTCACGCCTTCTCTCACCAACCACAGGCCACGCAATATAACTATTCATATTCTTACCAACAGCCTCCTCCTCAGCTCGCGCCGCCACATCAACACCACCATAAGCATAATACTTCCTCTAAAAAGCCCGCAGCAACGTATCCTGTTCTTAATGACAATCCCCATTTCCAATATTCCGAGTGTACTGGGCGACGCAAGGCACTTTGCGTACGTATTTTCACAGGTTAAATGTTAAAACTGCGGACCCTGCGTTCTTATTCAGGCTTTCAGATTGGTATTAACTATCTAAGACAGCCCAACGAACTGCGTGGGTGTATCAACGATGCAAAACATGTTAAAGAATTCTTGATCCGTAAGTTCTTGTTCCCTGTTTGCTTTAGTACTTCCGGCGATTAAATGTTCCATAGAGCACCAGGGGTACAAAGCTGAGGACATTATGTTACTAACTGATGACAGCCGTCATATTCGTCAGTTACCGACGAGAAATAACATCATTGAGGCCATGCATTGGCTTGTAAAGGACGCTAGGAAGAACGACTCGCTCTTTTTCCACTGTAAGTTGTGAATCAACGAGCGGAATTGAATATTATACTTACATTGTTACTCAGACTCAGGTCATGGTGGTCAAACTAAAGATCTCGATGGAGACGAGGTCGATGGATGGGATGAGGGTATGCACTTACTCTCCATTTGAACCTAACGCTTGATCGTGACCGATGCCTGTAGTCATTTTCCCCGTCGACTTCAAGACAGCAGGCCACATTGTCGACGATGTATGTAAATATTTTGTTTCTTCTATAACCACTGGATTAACCCTGCTTGTGGAACAGCTTATGCACGACATTTTGGTAAACTATATTTGTGAAATTAATTAAGAACACGTCTTACATTCATCGTTTTGAAGGTCAGAACCCTACCTCCAGGCTGTCGGTTAACAGTATGCTTCATGTCGCCTTTTCGAATTAAACCTTTCAGCTGATGGTTACTTATGTAGGCGCTATTTGATGTACGAGGATCTTTCTCTACCGCTTATAGCTTAAGTAACCCTTCCTGTATGCTAGGCTTGCCATTCCGGAACTGTACTTGGTATGTTGTTATGACCTTCCATCCAGAAAATGCTGATTACTGTCCATTAAATCAGATCTTCCGTATATCGTAAACTTCGTCTCCTCTTTTTTTAAACAACCCTTTCACAGGATATGTCTTATAGTATTCATCGCACGGCCGTCTGAAAGGAAACCAAGTGAGCAGCAAGTGGATACGCGACAAATCAACTCCAGCTGATGTTGTAAGCATTTCGTGTGCTATTCTGTGGATGACGAAGCCAACAAGTGTCGTAGATATCGTGGTCCGGATGCCTGGACGGGCAAACAAGCGCCGACACTTTCCAGGGAGGGGCTCCAGTTGGAGCTATGAGCCATGTGAATTGATTTAAAGGCTGTAGTTTGTCCCGTTTCGATGCTGACCCCGAAATTTATCTTTTCTAAGGCGTTCATAACCGCCCTAAGTAGGTGTTCTGCCTTTTAGAGCCGCTAAATCACTGATTGCTCCTACAGCAACGAAACCAAAGCAATCATATCAGGAATTACTACGCTCAATAAGGTAGCAACAATGAAGTTATCATTCAAAACGAGACATCTTGTTTATTCAGATGCATTTAGGTTGATTCTGCACCCAAGGTACAGTCAGAAGCCGCAACTAGGAAGTTCGCACCATATCGTATGTTTTTCCTTCACCAAGGTGACTATTTCTTACCTCGACACGCTAGGACACCAATTTGCGATTCGTTATGTAACCGATGAAATCAGACGCTGTAGCAGCGTTATTATATGTACACTTTTCTGTGTACTTCTAACGATCTCTGTAACATTAAGCTTTCCGAACCAAGACATTTCTTTATTCGCTGACATATCTCCATTACTCTAGTTACGATTATTGCCTATTATAAATAATATGTAGCCATTGGGTTTATTTCATGGGCCATATATGGGTACCTCTGTTGGCCACATTCCTTTCCGTTAACGCACACAGGCTCCGCATAATCGATGATCGTAGGGGCTGGAAGATGCAAGTACGAGGCGGGGGTATGAATCATATTTACCGCCCGAGAACGACACTTGGAGCATGTCCACGCCCTCATTTGCATGAGTTTGTTGTGGTGTTTGTCGACTAGATTCATCAAGAAGACCTTCGCCGGTATCTGCGGGGGTTCTACGCAGCAGAGGGCGCTTGAAACTTCGTCTTCGATCACGATCGGGAGAATATCGTGTCCGGAGACGCGCACCTCGTAGCGTACCGGGCATGTATAATTGGCGTCGAAAGCATTGTCTCGGGCTACCTGCTCTTCTAAGATTTGCACCCGTGTGCTTAACTCTGACGCCTCAGGTCGCCCGTTCAAGTTGCGGAACTCGTCCAGTTCCGTTGTCGCTTCCTCCAAATTGCCCTGTCGTTGGAGGCTCCGAGCTAGTCGCAAATGGGCCTTCTGGGTAATCGCGCGAGAAGCTTCAGTTCCCGTATCACTCGCAAGCACATCCCTGCAGTCTTCTGCGGCTTTCTCCTCGTCTCCTAGGCGGAAAATCTATGTGAGAAGGTAGTGCGCTGGCAAGTCAAAATGAATTGACCCAGTTCCAGGTAACAAGCAGCTCGATTGCATCGCACTCTCCTGATCGTTTCTGTATTCACTTGATGCTCGAAATTTTCTATAACACCCGTGTACAGCTTCGCTGCTCTGGTATACTGCCCTCCAGAATAATGGTTGTTGGCCGAAGCTTTTAGTCGCTGGGCTTTCGCTGGAACAGTTTTTGATGAATTTAAGGAAGTCAAAATAAGTAATCATACAGACCTTCAGCATGAGCATCATCCAGAGCACCGGCGTCAAGGACCGTCAGGTTGGACATAAGGCTAAGTTCATCAGGTATGTGGAAGGAAAAAGCACACACGAAGGAGTTATACCATGTACTTTGTGGGGCTGTAACGGCTATGATCGCAAGTTCCTCAAGATCGCATAGAACATCTTTACCCTACGATCACCTATATAAATATCCCTAAACAAGCTTCAAAGAATAGCATCGAATATATGGATGAAGTCATGAACATGACACATGGAATACGATTCATTTTATAATACAGGAGAATACTGTGCGAATGATATCTTTGTTGCAAGCTGACATGATGTCAGAAATATATGTTTGTGTCAAGGAGATAGCAAACGTCTGTCCTCAAGGGTTTTGGGAGGACTCGATTGGGGAAAGTCTAACATGCTTTACCCCACGTTTGATAAGGTGCCCGCGAATCTCTGCATTGGTAATTCTCATGTTTCTGCCCTGATGTTCAAGCGACACCGTTTCCAAAGGCAAAACGGATTTAGAATTTGCTCGGATACGAACAGTATCAATGAGAAGTTCTGGGTCCATGTCTTGGCAATATAGCTCTGTGAGCTGAGAGCACGGCATACTAAGTGTTTCAGCAGACAGTTGCGTAGTAAAATTAGGGGAACCGAGCGCTTTCAGAGCTTCGTCTCCTGTGCGAGTGATGTGGAGGCTCTTTAAGCCTACAAATTGTTGGAAGAAGTTTATTGATGTAACCGGACTACAGTGTACACTGCTGAGTCGAAGAACAGAAATATTCCCAGGGATAAAGCACGGAGAAGTTCCGGTGGATAATGAATAAAAATCCGAATATTCACTTGGCGTGAACAAATCGAGAAACGGAGTCGAATCAAGGATGTCGCCAGGATTAGTAATCGCAGTGATATCCTCCAATGCGATACCCTTCAACGAAGGAAGAAAAAATAAACACAGAAGATCTGCTGCGTATTCGGTATCAAGGAAGCCTAAGGTAAGATTTTCCAGCTGTGGAAGTACGATGCTTCGTTTCTGTTTCATGATTTTCTCCTGTATGGGATTTCTGGAGTTTCTGCTGACGTCCAAATTAGGGCCCCAGCCCATAATAACGAGTCTGTGAAGCCCCGGAGAGTCAAGAAGAATTCTACTGAACTCCTGGAGCGATGGCATAACATCGCTCGCCTGAAATTTAAATTCCAGTTCGGAAAGATTTTGAAGTGGTGTATTGATCCAATCGACATGAACTCCGACCAGAGACACCTTCCTCAATTTCTCCAATGGAAGGCCTCCGAATAAAGCAAGGGGCTGTCTGAGCGCTGTAGGCTTGAACCTTTCCCCTTTGCACGCGAAATAGGCGTTACATCGAGAGAGCGCTAATGATTCCAATTCGGGCGCGGAATCGATGCGGCGAGTATACCATAGGAAAGTGAAAATGGGTGCCCACGTATCGGTGAGTAATTGCAGGTTCCGCCAGCGCTGGACCTGCACTACCAATATGCGTACAATGTACTCCATATCTTGCCAGCCAAAACGATGATTGTCCTCATCCCAGTTCCAGGACGGATCCCGAAAGTCGAGCAAAAGGTCAAGTGGATATTTTCTAGACCTTGATAGCCATATTGCAATGCGAGAAAGCTGTCGTGAGGAATTAGGTGATGTAACGAGGATACTGGCCCAGAATTTTCCGGTGCCTAAAACAACCTGTCTCCACCGAGCGCATACGTGGGTGAGCTTCAAAACCGACGCATGATCATACGGATAGTCTTGGATAGTCGTGAAAAGAATCGAAGATAACAGCTCGTTCGGTAATCTCTCCACCGGAGACTTGCGACGCCAGCTGAATGACCCATAGAGCCGTCTTGCACCCGTTACCACCCGGGGCAATTTTCCAACAAAGAAGTCATGAAAATCCGAGTAATTGTCATTCCTCTGGCTGGTCGGCATTCAAGGAGTCTAGAGAGAGACCATGGTTAATATGAAAACATAATATAAATGTAACATAAAGATAAAGAAAAGAAGAGGAAGACTCACATAGCACCCCTGATGAGTAAGTGATTCAGATGGGTTCGCAGTATTGATGAAAAATAGTTGACTATATAGCTATTTGTGCGTATAGGTGCAGCGTGTTAGTTTGTGGGTGAGGGTGGCAGTCAATCGCGCTCAGGGGCTCGTTAACAGGACCCAACAAATTCGACCTGTTGGGGTTAAAAATAGGCATTTTTCCAAAAAAGGAGCTCAGAGGCGCTTAGACACGGGGATAGGCAGTGCCTGCCAAACTAGGATAATTCTATTGAGAAACCCCCTTTCTGCGAAGTACCTTCAGGCTTCTGCATGTTCGCCTCTGCACAGTAGTCAACTTATGGTCGGGACCTGCAAATTTTTCATGAATCTTTTATCCTGAGCCACAAACTAGAGATTATTATATAAGGCTCTACAGATGAATTCCTAAACATAATTTCCACCTTCTGTAAAAATCTCAAATTTTTTGACTGAGAAATGGTGTGATAGACCAACGACTGATTTTCAATGCAAAAAAACGAGATGTAAATAGCTGTCACGAGCGTTTCACTGTGGGATTTTGATGCCTGTGATGGCCGCGTTCCCTACCATTTTCGTCACGACTTTTTGCAAAAGCTTACATTCATGCTCTTATGCTCGGCTGATATCTCTAAAAAAATGTATACACATGCCCCTACTATTAATTAAAACAAGGTTGTGTCAAAAAAACGGAGGTCAAGCAACGTAGTACTAGTGCTGCTGGAGGCATCAAATGCTTACACTGCCCAAAAATCACCCAATTTTGTGTCTCCTGCACCTTCCGCACCCCCAGCAAATAATTCAAGCATTTATAGTGCTTTTAAAGTACTATGTATACCTCCTTGAATTTTTTCGAAGCTCGGGATTAAGGGGATGTGGCTGCAGAGCAGAATTTGCATGTACGACGTGCCACGTGACATACTTTATCTCCGGAGACCCGACCGCTTCAGCCAGGTTTCTAAATAGACAAATCATGTCACGGGGGGTTTCTCACCGGCAAGGGGTTTCTCAATAGAATATCCCCGAATCTGGGCATCCAAGCAAGGATTTCGACCCTACACGGGCGCTACAGTGATCACGGTAAACAACGCGAGGGGCGTTTGTGAGGCGTGGTGAAACCAATTCTCTTGTTCCTTTTCCGGGATGTCAATCAGGTGGTTTGCCTCGAGGCAGTTTATTACAGATCAATCATGCAATTGGTATCCGAGCCTTTCAACGGCAAAGTGCAAATAGCAATTTTTTATACGGTACAGGTGGTTTATGGAAACGCTGACTCTTTAATTGGTGGATAACTATTGGAGAGAAGCGTAACATTTCAAACTCGCTTGAATTTCTGCCTTGCATTATCTTTAAATTTTTCCACTGCATATTCTTATCGTTCTACTAGAAGCCTGAAATCGACATCTTGGTCTTTGTGTGGGCCCTTCGTGTCAAGTCATCATGAGTGATGATCAGAGAAGTTCGACATGATGAAGTTGTGAACACCGTTTGGGTGGTTACTTGGCACTGACCTAACACTGGTGGCGATACGCCTTCTCCGGATTCAGCCTCTCAAACCAGCACAAGGGATACACGTGAGGGACGTTGGATAAATGCAGTGAAAACAAAATTTGAAATTTTCAGGAAAAGAGTGAACAAAGGTCCACTATTTAAGATTTCAGCACCTGAATCAATTTGAGTAATTTCATATAATGATAAGGGATGAAAGCCGAGCTAAAGGGTTTACTTGGGGCGCCTCGATTTATTCGGATGGCGATGCTGCCTTTCGTTACCGAGGTTGAAAACTTGGTAAATTGCCACCTGATAATCTCGACGAGTTCCTCATCGTGGTTCATGGCCCGATGTGGAATGCAGAGGGATCATTCAAAGGCTTGGTCTATAACAAAGGAGATAGGACGAATAAATGGTAAAACAAAAACCATGTGCATAAGTTTATTGAAGCGTAAATGATTCCAGAAGTCTCGAGTAATGGTGAGAATCATAGTTTTTATTTGATAGCGCCTTCAGCTCAGGAAATTTGTCCCTAATTCAACTGACTACTGCGTGCACATATGCAAAGGAATTAATTTAAATAAATCCGTCCTTCATATGCATTGAGCTGTATTTCGCCGGAAGATTCGATTTCTAGACCGTTATTCGTCGTATAGTTGATAAGAGCGAGCTTGAATTGAGACCAATCCCTGGCGGGGCTAAGGAGAACATTGCTTTTCGTTTCATTGAAATTCAGCACAATGAGAGCTTGTGCTTTCCCCCAAGTGCGCACATAAGCAAATACCGACTCATTATCGCCTGAAATATCCACGAAGTCTCCATAGATCTGGGAAATATAAGACAATGATATTACGAACTAAAGTAATAAACTCACGAGAACGTCGTGTGCTTTACGAACTTTCAATGCCTGCTTCCAGAACGCGTGGACACTATCCTTGTTCTCGACTTCTGCTGCAGCATTCCAAGTCTTGTAATCATCATTTACGCGCATCCAAGGTGTCCCCGTCGTAAAACCCGCATGCGTATTCCCATCCCACTAGCTTGAGATATCAATCATACATTCCGCTTTGCTCACGGGGAAAAAAAAATCACCTGCATGGGAACACGAGAGTGGTCCCTGGCTTTCTTTTGAAAATCATCTAACACGTCTGACATATCTACATCTTTACCCCCAGACTTTTGCCGACGATACTCCAAGATTCTGTGCGCACACTGGTTAGTTTCAATATGCATAATACGAAAATAGAGATACAGTACCGATTCCAGTAATTCTGTGAGGCAATATCTTTGTACTCTTCAATCCCCCAACTCCTCGGGAAATTCTTCAAACCTAACTCTTGGCCTTGATAAATATATTGTGTTCCGGTTTGGGTAACCTCGAAAATAGCGAGCATTTTGGCTGAAATAGATCGCCATTCGTCCGAATCATTACCCCATCTTGACACAGACCGTGCATGATCGTGGTTTTCAATAAATACCCTGGGGAAAATGCTCAGTGCTAAGGGAGACAATTGAATATTTCGAATAATAAACGCACGTATTCCAAAATCCTTCGTCACGCTTAAAACGCTGCCATCTGCCCGTAATCTCTTTAAATTCCGAAAGTTTCCATTCTCGATAAATTAACGGAGAGTGATCTTCCCCGGTAGGAGAATCTAGATCCATTAATTCAAAGTGAAATACCATGTTGAGTTCATGGTTTGAAGGAAGGACATAGGCTGCAAGCTCCGCGGCGTCATGCGTCATTGGAGTTTCGCCGACCGTAATGAGGTCGTATTCTGAAATGGTCTTGGTTATTTTTATGACAGTTGGAAAAAAAAAAGGCGCCTTACGTGAGAGCACTTTACTATTCATTTCCTTCAGAAATTCATGCACGCGAGGACTGTTGGTTAATTAAACATTTTTACTCGACAACTGTTGAAATAACGCGCACCCATTTGCAAAATACATGCTTGCCGGCTGGTATGGCTCACCAGGAACAGAAATAGGCGCATCAGGTAACCCGTCAACTTTAGATATCAAATTAATCACGTCCATCTGCGAAAACCATCAGTTCAGCACCTCGCGCATGCTCCACGAACGAATAAATTGACAAAGGCGACGTACCCGAAACCCATCGCATCCGCGGTCAATCCAAAAGCGCATCACCTCCCAAACTGCCTGCCGAACATCGGGATTTTCCCAGTTGAGATCAGGCTGCTTCGTCACGTATAAATGCAGATAATATTCATCCGTAGTTTCGTCATACTCCCAAGCCGAACCTAGTTGTAGATATCCAACATCAAGAAGGGTAGAGATCGGTCGCCGGCTGCGGACTTACCTTGGAAGATCGACTTCCAATTATTTGGCGGTTGGCGGTTCCCGTCCTTGTCATATTTTGGGGGACGCCAGATGTACCAGTCGCGTTTCGGGTTATTTTTGCTTGACCGGGACTGTTTGAACCACTCGTGCTATAAGTTGAAATCATTAGCATACGATCAAGAGCATTTGGGGAACAAGGTCCTGTCAACAGCCACCACGAACCTCGTCGGAACTGTGGTTAACAACCAAATCCATCCTAAAAAGGGCAAAACAAGAACGGCGCTGCTGGTCAGTGATACGATCGAAAAGCCCTGAAAAAATAACACCAACATGAGTTTCATCCCTCGATTGTGAACGCCTCTGAGGAGTTTGTCCCAGTCGGCGAGTGTACCGTACCTCGGATCAATATCTCGATAGTCCGAGCTTAAGCAATATCATTAGCACAACGCGTGGTGGCAATATTCAGCAGCAAGTAGATCGAACGTACATATCGTACCCCATATCTGCCAGTGGAGACTTGTAGATCGGGGACAGCCATAGCACATCTACACCCAGATCCTTCAGATAGTCAAGCCTCTCGCAGATCCCGTTGAGATCGCCTATCCCGTCTCCATTCGAGTCAGAGAACGATGTGGGATAGATTTGGTAGACAGTGGATTCCTTCCACCAAGTGCGAGAATGGACGGAGCTGATGTTGGCCATTTCGGTATGTGAGATGAAGATTTAGACGTCCGGAGACCTCAAAAGTTTAACAAGAAAGCCTAAGGGCGACGATGAGTGATGAAGGGAGAAAGGTCCTGCGCGCGTCGCAATAGCCAAAATGACACTATCGCTTGTCTAGCATCGATCTGCGTGGGATATGCACATGTTCTGTAATCGATAAGGTCGGTGACTTATCCCTGAACACATTGCGAGTGACCAGTGTGAAACGTGAAAATAGAGCTATCATTTGTTCCGTACCTGCTCTAACAGTATTGTATCTTGCGTTCCGAAAGACTTGCCATCCAGCAACATGTGATGCGGACAACCCTTGCTTAACCAGGGTCATCCTTTGGTGGTGTGAAGTCCGTATCGATTTTGATTTAACTCATCTGCTAGGGTGCTTAGGCGCCAGGTAAAACGAGGCCTGTGAAAAAAAGTAGCCGTGGAAATAACAGTTTTATGTCTTTAGCCATCTTCTGTGGAGTCGATTCATACTACTGAGACTTACACGGGTATCCTTCGCCACACAAGTCTATCCCCGCTCTCGTAGAGTCTTGTATCATGGCGCGTTAAAGTTCTCCACGTCCACTGTGCACGCAGCTTTCTTGGCTTGCGCAGTTTAGAGTGCGCCAAGATGAAGTTATGGGATGTTCCTATACAACTGCGCTTTAACGTATAAACGCAGTACCTCGTCAAAAATAAAAATAGGAATTCTCTTACTTGTCTGCCTTGGCCAACGAGAAGCTCTAAGCAAATAGGCCGTGGGAGAGGGGGTATAATACGGGACGTGCGCAGTCGAGTCCATCGTGAGACAAGTTATAAAGGGACGCGCTCAATTCGACGGCGACTCCATGTTCCTGATTCCGCACAAACACCACATCGAAGCAAGGCGGGCTAGCCAAGACCAGGAGATACTGCGTTTATCATCCACACCGGCCTTCGACACGGTCAGATAGTTCTCAAAATAACGTCGGTGGCTTCTGGGTCTGGACCGTGCACAAACCTGAATTCTTCCAATGTTGATCCTAGTGCTATTGGAAGATTTCCAGCTTGACCGGAACTGACACGTGTATGTGGCGAAAACCTGTATGTAGCTGTTCAGTTCAAGTGTCAAATTACGCACGCAATGAGGGCCACATCTTTTCATCTGTACAATCGATAAGACGCGTCGAGGCTTTAATTGACTTAGATCGTGCACCTCGGAGGAGGTGTACACCGTGCAAAGCATTTCGCGCGCCAAGAGTGGAGTCAATGATGGGTAAATTTGGCACCACAGGTAAGAGTAGAGCTTTATTGCCACGTCTTTTACAGGAGCAGTAAGAAAAGTCAACGACACAGCAGCGGCTCCAAGGAAGTTTATTACTGACGCAGGTCACAGAGCGCCCAAGATTTCTGGTTGATTTTTGCAGCCGCACGGGAGCCACCAGGAGTTCCATGCGCGATATGCTGTATCCGAGATCCTCCGACGAGGATCTATTGCGCATGTTTACAGGTTCGAGTACTTCGATGGGCAATCTAGCTGATTCTTCTTCGCTACTTTGACAGGATAGGATACATAACAGGTTGCGCTTGAACGTGCGTTTGCACTGTGCAGTGTTAATAAAAGGCAGACCGCGCCGAGATGGGAGGAGTTTATAGATTTCGGTGGCTGTACATCCAGGGCTGCCCAGACAATGACCAAAATGGAAGCAAAACAAAAAAAGCCACGCGCCAAGCGCGCCGCGGGACAATGCTTTTATCTGCCTTGCTTTGGGCGTGCATTCCAATTTTAACCTGATCCGACCGCCTCACCTCCCCCACGCTGGAGCACTATAAGAGCACAGTTGCTACGCCCTCTGT
>JASFDF010000579.1:0-12099 GCA_036937115.1 Nidularia sp. FH-822889 | reverse complement strand
TTGGCTGTGAATACAGGTGATATAAATCTCAGCTGAGCATTGAAATCACCCACGAGAACAGTAACACTGGCAACTTGGAAAGACTTCAGTGTGAATTATTTTATGCAGAAAGCTGCCTGAGACTTACCATTCAGATACTGTGGAAATAAATTGTTCACTGGCAGTTGCAATATCAACATTTTTTGAACTCACCTTGACCGCTTGCAGCAGAGACGAAGATGTTATGAGCGACTCCATCACTTTAGCCTCTACACTCGTGTAAGGCTGAGCCTAAGCCCCCACGTAGATGACCTATGTAAGTAATCAACAACGTCCCCTCCACCTTCGTCTTATGGCCACTGGTACTGAGGGCTGCGAAAAGGGAAGGAGAGGTCTACACCAGCGTGTCAAGGGGCGAGATGATCAAAAGACAACATGTCGCTATTAGAGGGACTTCTTGGCATCTAATTGTCCCATAGCTGAAAGTTATATTTATGCTGTCGGAAAGACCCAACTGGGTTGCCGGAGTGGCCGGTATTGTGCCAGGAATGCGCCTTCAGGCATTATTCCGATTAATTTGGATATCGCTGTTGCGGTGTTGAGATTAATTAGCTTATCATAATTGATGATTCCGCATTTCCCCAGCTTCGACTCCCATGTCAGAGGCAAAAATAAAGCATGGACCAGTAACGAATGGTCTATCTTCGTAGTGAAGGAGGAACCTTGTGCACACGCAATCTTCATCAAAGAGGGGATCTGCCCGTGACGTGAACTAATGTCTCCCAATGATCGAAATGGATGACTTAGGTAGTTGGCTACCCACCCTCATCGATACAAAATTAGGTGCTTGTACGCTCATACTTAGCTCTTGAGTTGCGTTAATACTCTTTATCTGAATTTCGATGCAAATATTTGCAATTAAGACAGATGCCAGGAAAAAATCATACAGATTCATCGAGAAATAGTCAAAGTGACAAACATAAACGTACTTATTTGAAGGAAGAACTGATTTTATATAGCGAACATTTATTTATTGATGATCTTGCTAGAAATGGCCGTTCGTAAACAATCAGGGAAACAGCGCTAACAATAAAATGAACACCTACAAAGTCACAGTTCGAGCAGACTGACACAGTTATCACAATCCTGCCTTTCTACGAGCTTGAAAATTATGCGTCCCCAGAAATTTTGCAGTATTCGATCCGTTGAGATATATCGATACGTAGAGCATGGAGGATGAAACCCTTCGGAAGTGCATTCCCCTTTTGATACCACTAAACCGTGCATGCTAAATGAAATGAACAGTCCTCCATCTAGCCTTGACCATGCCGCTCTTCCTGTCACTCTTTCAACTCGTCGTTTGCCGAGCCTTCTTGGCAAAATAAGTATGATGGACGTTTGCTTACCCGTTAGACTCGGACAGCTGGTTGTTGTCCACGTTATGCGCATTATATCCCGAAAGCTTCACAATTTTTGAGCTTTCTCCTAGGCCTATATGTACCACATAAATATATAGCTAGATATATATATATATATTGGGTAGGTGGGATTTGAGACGGAATATGATAGGAGACGTGGGAATGGTATTGGCTTATTCAAGATTCCGAATCGACATTTCCGGCCGGCACTTGCAATTTGTTAATTTGTCATGTTTTGGTCTCTTTAATCTTAAGGCCCAAACAGAATAGGCTGATACCGGACGAGTTTAAAATGTTAAGTCCAAGAATGGCCCTACGGGCAGGCCTGTCCACAGGAATTATCAGGCAATTACATGCGCCATATTTTAAAAACTTAAAATTTTAGGAGTAGAACATCGTCACTCTACACACTCGACCTCGATATTCTAGAAACCAATGCTTTAATGTGCAGTATGATCTGAGTAAATAAATCCGTCCTGTTTGTCGACCAACATTCAGCTGATTCCTCACAGCATGCATTTTGGAGTGCATAGCTGAATGGAGCGGTACATGACAAATAGTATTTTAAATAGTACAGTTCAGTCTCGAAAATCCTCGTCTTGACTCATTGCTGCCTACAAGGTTGCCCCTGATCTCCAAGCTAATAATTTATATGGGTTTTAATGAGCAGGCCATACGCGGAATGGATTTAGAGCGGGTTGTGTTTTTGGTGCAAGAAAGTGGATTGAGTTCTCAAGGCTCAAGTACTCATCACTCAGGATAATGGCAGCAGAATGTGGAGAAACTCGCAGTACATATTCTAATAAACTAATATGAAGTATACCGTCGCTATATAGTACTAGTACTCGTACTGTGACTGTACACCGCAGCCTTCTACAACGCTTTAGTCAAATGGGCACATACTGAAAGGCGGGTTAAAAATAGGAGAAGACGTTGGAAACACGTGGTCCGAGTCGCTATATATAACAAGCCACACACAAGGTAAAACCTGTCCACTTTACAGTGTCCAGGCACCGTCTGTTTACTTTCCACTCTATAGACGGACGATAAATATCGGAGTGGCGTCATTTCTGACTATACAAGTTTCTCCTCCGCTAATTTTATTTTCATATCCATAAAAGCAACGTTAAAATCTTGTTACGAGTATGAAACTAGCTACTACGCAGCATTTACGCACTAAGTGAGATTACTTACTCCATTCCTGGTTCCTCGGGGGGATTCCTCTTTACTACATGTGAGCTTTTGCTAATCTCCACGGAATGCTTCGGATCCTGATTTTTCTTACTTATTCCAATGCGGTCGAGGGATCAGGTATATTGAGCGGAACGCTCAATCATACGGTGCTCCCGATCCGTCATCACATGCCTAGCGAGAAGCTGGATCGCTCAAACAACTGCTTAACGAAATTTAAAAATACATATGCTGACAAGCATGGGTACTTCATATGTCAGCTTACACTGCGACTCGCCACACGAGAAGGTGGTTTTTCTGGATCCTCCAGCTACCTTCTTAGGTTGCTACGTCAATCTCACGAATCAAATCCGTAACAAGCCCCTATACATTGGCATCCGCAGTGCACTTTCCCTTGTACATGTTCCAAGATGTTTGGTCTTGATATCACAGCCATCCTGTCAAACTATTCTATATTATAGTCACTCGCTATTAGCATCTATATCTCTGTAAGACTGCGCGACGGAATTTAGAGCAAATAACTTCAATAATTCCAGAGACTGCCACCAAAATCATACGGAATCGGCTATCCTAATTTCCGATTCCACGTGGCCAATAGACTCCGAATATCTAAAATAGGTACCACTGTTCCGGCATGAGTCGGAACGACGCAGGTACTTTGGCTCCCAAGTGACCTCGGTAAACAAGCATTACTTCTCTCAAACTTCGTGAATATTCCACAAGGTATACTCTCCTTTCCTCCCACCGTTTTCCCTTCTTAGGCCTCAATTTGATCGCAAAATACTGCATAACATCAGCAGTTCCTGCTACTTCTCCCACTGGTTGATGCAAGCTATGTGAGCATCCTCAGCTAAATTGGTATCTCGTGAGATTCAAGATTGCGGAGAGTTAGCCAAGTATTTTCTATTTTAACTTGCGTCCCATTTCCAGTCAGCAATCATTTGCCCTCAATTCAATATCACATACACTGCTTGTCTTTAAATAGCGAAGAGGAACAGCTGTGCATGATCTTCAGTGCATCCCCGCGGTTATCGTGCATTGACGAAGAATTCCGGGACATATACCCGTCAACTTTCTCCAATTCTCTCCTCAATAAGCACCGAATAGTGGTTTACTGTATATGAAGATCCCAATTCCGTTGACCGTCCATGTGGCTAAGCAGGAAATTAAAAACCGAAACAATGCTCAAAGCGTCCGAAGAAAGAAAGCGGAATCCGTCGGATTATCTAACAAGGCGTTACAGTATCTCACTCCAACCAAAATAATCTCAAGTTTCGAAGAGTTCCAATGTTATTAAACACTTCCATCTCTCTAACAGCATGCTAAAAGAGGGAATCAGTGAAAGATGAATTTTTAAGAACTCTAAGAAATATTGACAGATCTTGTTGAATGGTACGTATATATGCTAGCATTCTATTTGTAATTGAAATCCATGATTTTTATTCCGGAAGTCAGATAGGAGTTGAATAGGAGGTTTAAAGCCTTAGGAGTGATGAAACGATTCCCATCTTGATTCTTACCGATTCTGTGAGTGGAAGGTAGTTAAAGGGATCTCCTAACACTGCTCACTACAGCTCAAGAAATTCCCTGACAGACATAATATTAGATTGAACGTTACATCGGCGTGGTATAAACATGACATTTTTATACCGAAGTGGTCATCGCCCGAGGTATAAATCCAAAGCCTCCGGAAACATCTCTTTTCGATCAAGTGCATTCTATTTATAGCATATGTCCTTCCCACTTCAAAAGTACAGAGTCCTCTCGTGACATTTTTCTCTCCGATTTATGCATGTATATGCTTAGGTTGCTTTTTCCTATAAATACTAATCATTCTTCTAGAGATTTTATTTGCTACCTCGCACCTGCCATGACTGTCAAGTTGAGTAACCTTCGACAGCTTGTCGACATCGTTTCAGCCAACATCGATATAATCGAAGACCATTCTAAAGCACAGGGCATTAATTATCCTACCCTTGACACTATCTACGACGCCTGCAGTCCATCTGAAAGCTTCACCTCACAACCAGAAGTACTCGACGCAGCACTCATTGCAGTTTCGGCCGCATCCCAGCTGATAGCTACATTGAAATTGCCTGTACCATGTTTATTCGAGCGAGCCACAGGAGTACGTATTTCGAAGCACATCTAATTTACCTGATTTTCTTACTCGAATGGGAAGTTTCATGTATCATCTGCACTACGTGTTGCTACGGATGCATGTGCGGTGGAACTATTACGGGAGGCAGGTCCTAAAGGCATGCATGTGCGCGATATCGCAGCAAGAACGGGCCTAGAAAGCTCCATAATAGGTATAAATCTTGTCCACTTATCGTTTGAATATTTGCTTTCCTCAATATTGAACTAGGACGCTCCCTACGTCTCCTTGCTACCCATTACATATTCAAGGAGGTATTTAACCAGAAGCATTACTGTTTGGCAAAATATTAAATTTTCATAGGTGGAACCTGACGTCTTTGCCAACAATCGTTTATCTTCCGCCATGGACACGGGCAAAAGCAACGAATTTCTTGCGTCGTTGACTAGGTACATGCTTTTATAGTTTTATTTCTACGTTGATTAACGTTTGTCCAGGAGAAAGGTGGAAGATCCCAGTAGAGAGCATGGTGTGGCCGTGGTTCAGAAGGAGAAGTATGAGGATACAAATGGAGTCGCTGCGTTGATGGATATCTGGTGGGTATCTTTGTTTATGGCTTAAAGACACGCTCTGAGGACAACGGGTTTATGCTGCAGCACGGACTATAATTATAAATCGTCGTCTTTCATCCCAGACGTTTTTATCAAGAATAATATGTGTCAATCACCTTTCCAAGCTGCGCATCAGTACGGTGGCACATTCTGGGACTTCCTTGAGGACCATCCAGGACATCTGCGACGTTTCCAAAAATCGATGGAGGCATGGACTCTGATGAGTCCGGAGAATATCCAAGCTAGTCATAATGGTTGGCACCATCGTCCTGGTTTATATTTTTGTGGCAAATTCCAACTACACGAATTCTTGCCCAACAGGTTTCGATTGGTCTACTCTTCCAGATTCTGCAGTAGTCGTTGATGTCGGCGGCGGCAATGGCTCAGTGTCGTTTGATATTGCGAGAAGCGCCCCACATCTCAGAGTGGTTGTTCAAGACCGACCGCAAACCATCGATAATGTTGCCATTCCAGTTAGTAACTTCATTTCTGTGTGATGTCGCGCTGAAATTGTTCTCAGAGTTGGGAAAGTGATCCTGAGAAGAGAAAACTGCTAAAGTCCGGTCAAGTCAAACTAGAAGGTAAGCGAGAAGTACCATGGTATGGAGCTTGGCCCGTTTTTAACGAGTTCTTCCAGGCCATAGTTTCTTCGAGGAGCAGCCAACCCACATTAGGGGGAAAATTGATATGTTCTTCATGCGATACATTTTACACGATTGGCCGACCGCGGATTGTGCCAAGATTCTGAGCCGACTCCACGATGCAGCTTCTTCTTCCACAAAGCTTCTCATCGTCGATCAAGTGGTACCATACGCCTGCGCCAATATCGTCACCAAGAGACTTTTTGAGGGTTCTAACCTTCCTGCTGCTCCCGCTCCTCTACTAGCAAACCTAGGGGAAGCCAACTCCCCAACCTATCATTTGGATATGGGCATGAAAGCCCTTTTTAATGGCCAAGAGAGAACTTTGGGCGAGTTCCAGCAGCTGACTGAAGAGGCTGGGTGGAGGATCGAGAAGATTTATCAGACGAAAGGATCTGCGATTAGCCAGATTCTGTGTTCGAAGGATTAGTTTTAGATGCTTTTCCTATACCCTCATCGCACAAATTTTGAACATACATCTTTTATGTAATTGACCGTGATGTGTATTTGTAAATATGAACAGGCTACCGAAATTCCGGGAAAGTAAGAACAGGCATTCACCGTTACAATTTAAAGCTCTCTTAGTTTCCCGTCCAACTAAAATTACACGTTAGAGTAAGTGATCAAATATAACAATTCAGGATAAGAGAACGTACACGGCAGGACCAGGAATGGGATAAGCCTGCATTCGAGGAGGAGAAGTTGGTTAATTCTTTGGATCACATATAGAAAAGAAGTACTTACACTAGTGTCTACGACATATGCGTAAGTGTTTGAACGTCAAATTGAAAAAGTAGCAGAAGAGACTTACTAGTATAGGCATCGTAGACTATGCCTGGAGTGCTGGCGGTGTACGCCCCAGGGAATGACACGAATGAGGTTGGGAGAGCAGTGCCAGAACCAGTGACTTGAACTTGAATGCAACTGGGATACACCTGTGCACCGGGATAGGTGTATGCTTCCGACCATGCAAGTGTTAACCGACGAAGCAAAACTATTCTAGTCTAGCACTCTTACCGGCGTGTAAAGCGATACTGGTGGAACAGCATCATTGAACACTGCGGAGAGGAATGCTGGGCAAGAAGCTCACATTTCATGACGGATGATATACTGTCCAGCCTTGAGCTTGGCAGGAATCGTGAAGGTGTAAATGCTCTGGTCGGCAGTAAGGATATCAGTTGCAGCCCATTTTCCATCAGAAGTTTTTCCAGTCTGGGCAACTTTGAACCATACAGCGCTAAAGTAATGCTTAACACTGCTTCCGCTGGAAGAAATATTCACTATGGCGTACCTTGTACCAGGACTCCAGGTAGTAATGTCACTCGGAGCACGCGCCATGTAAGTGATCATCGGTCCCTGGATAGACATGTTACTATAGTATGAACTGAACCGTTAAAAGTCATCTACCATGTGGCTGTCTGGCCAGGTGGTCCAGTTTAGAGCTAATTGAGACCCAGCAGCGACCGTCGCGTAGATGGGTGCCGGTGCAGAGCCGACAACACCTCCATCGCTGTATCCATTGCACTGTACACTTGAGACGAAGATGTAAAATCAATTCACAGTGACAATAATAAAGTCTCGCCAGAAACATACTCAATTAAGGACAGGTCGGTCACTGGGCCTAACGTTCTTGTAAGTTCGATAGTTTCGCTCGAAAAAAATAGTATACTTACCGTTTCCTGGGATCTTACGAACGATGCGTTGGGGAACAGGATTGTAGTATGGGTCAGTGTACGGGAGATAGCCAGTATACTTGGTGGAACCCGATACAATTTCCTGAACATACCCATGGCCACGGACAGAAACAGCGGCAGCCAAGATAGACAGAGCAACAGCGAACTTGAACATCCTGGATAACAAGTTGAGAAAACAATTCTTCAGGTTTTCTTCTAGGCACGAGATTGAAGCTTTTTAAATAATGAAATGTCGCGGATAAATTGACTTCTAGACGGCCCGCGGGATACAAAGCCGATTCTCCCTTAGCAGAAAATAGGACCGCAGGTCATGTCATACTCTCTAGATTTACAATCGGATGACCCAATGGACCACCTAGATGGGGAAAATTTATTAAGGAACACAAATAAACGGTTGCGATGCGACAGACTGCATATGTGCAACTATAGCGAGCATATCAGCATGCGAAGGGTCAGAAGATAAACGAAACACACGAGGTATAGAAGACCAGGGATTAAGCTCCAATTCTGGCAGCGAAGTATAACCGCAGCCTAAACGTCATTGGTAACCAGCAAAATTAGCATACTTCCAATCGGTTTGCGCTCTGTATGTATCTGACAAGTGGACCTCATGAGCAATTCAGACAACTTCGGAAAATCAATGGAAACGTCAAATGGACAAATATAAGGCTGCCAAGCCACGAGATTAGGCTTCTCAAGATCATCACTGCTTTTCTACCCGCATACAAGCATATGTTTTGAAGTCCATCATAAAGTGACCAGGGTAGCTAGAGACATTCTATATAGTCATGAGGTATTCGGATGTACTTCTGAATATTTTCGTGGTATCTGCACATCAAGAGTAAGTGCATGATATGAGGCTAAAAAACTGTTCTTATAAGATGGTAGGCCGCATTATACCTACTGTGCCAATTCTGTCAAAAAAATTATCACCATGTCGAAGTTTGAACTGTCTCGCATAGTCCGGAACTTACGGCAGAGTTGAATTATCGACGCTCTAGCTTCCTATCGGTGTCGGCGGGCGAGAATGCTGAGAATAAAGGACATGTTAAAGCATTAACAGAGTGAGCAGACGCTGCTGCATGCAAGCTGTATGATCTCGATGACGACGACGGTAGGAACTTATGACAATGGTTGTGCCACAGGGAATAGTAACGTCACGGAAACTTCCGGAATATTTACTGCTAAAGAATATGACAACTGAACTAAGTCGTACCTACATCATTCCGTAAACACCGTTCAAACGCTCACCACTTTTTGAACACTACGGGGACCAAGTCTTAACGTTCACTCCAGTATTCAGGCGTCGGATGATCAGGAATAAAGCCACATCCACGGTAAGTACTTCATATAAAACGTCAAATGTCCAAACCTAAGCAGGCAGATAGATTCCACTTTGACAGGAGTTCGTGAAACATTGTGGCGATCCCACGCGTCATGCCGCAACTGCAACATTGCAGCACTGTCCAACACTGGCTATCGCATGTTAGCTGCGTTTCTGCTCTTATATCCACCATATCCTTGGCTCTGCCTACGCGTAGCGACGTCTAAGCCCCAAGATGCTCGCGGTTTGGCCCAGTGCAGCGGTGCTGATATCATGGCTCTTCGGGTCGCAAGTCCCAGTATCGACGCCGCCGTCGCCTAGCATTTGTCTGCAGGATTCGAGAACCCTGGAGCAGCTCGTGAGCTGTTTGGATCATTTTACTGTTCCGCACAACTACTACGACCAGTTGACGTACCAAATGGCTCAGCCGACTAGTACCCAACGAGCAGGATGGGCCGATACGATTACATCGTTGCTCTCAGTTGATGGCAACTGTTCGGCTGTCGTACTACCAGATTCCCTTCAAGGCTTGTATACGGTTTCGTCGTTCCATGAACAAGACGGTTCTTCGTACTGCATCCTTGCGGAATCGAATGTCGGCCTGTGCCAAGGGGCCTATATCAAAGGATGGGGCTACATGGTTGTCCCTGCGACCCGCGCCACCGTGTCACGAAGCATTCACTTCTCCGCGCCGCACCCTAAGTATGACTTGAATACGGTTCAGCAAGCTGCGTCGTTGTTCAAGTCTACAGGGGCACACAGTTTACTCGTGGCGGGCCGGATCCGGACAGCTTTCTTGCATCCTTCCGGGTGCATTATACCTACTGGTCCCGGACAACCTTATTATATGACAGATCCTGCTCATAACAATGTACTCTTCCTAACATCTATCGTCTATTGCCACACTAATCTGACATCTTCCAGCTCGAGCCATTCTTCGACGCTAACAAGGCTATCCACACGTGGCAGACTGCCCGTGGTGGATGCACTTCCTCTTCTTGCGCCTTCGTTCAGTTCCATGGCAAAGGAAGGTCGACATGTTCTTTAGATCAGATGTTCATCTCCACTGGACTAGGTGAGTTCCTGGGCATCTCTCTTGCACGTTGGAAACTAACGAAGCATCGAAACAGGCAATACGCCGTTGTCAAAAGCGTGGTACACAGATGAGATAGATCGTCCAGTGAAGCGCCTCAAGAGCAACCTGCAAGCCGCCTTCCCAGCATGGAACGTTTCCTTGCCCTCCGACAGCCGGTGCCTCCTCACTGCTACCAAGAATGTCGTCGGACGGTACGTCAACAATGTCGGCTTGTCGGACGTGTGCGAGCGCGCTGCACAGGTTTCTTCGGTGTCAGGAGATTTCGTCCACGTCGAGCAGGCCGATATAGCGCGCAAACAGAAATCATATGAGAGATGGAGCAAGGCGCTGAAAGATACCTTCGATGCAACGTGTGTGAATAGCATGTCAGCAGATCCATCGACCCAGCTGTGTGCAGTTCTTCCCAAGAAGAGGTTGCGCCCTGGCGTCAAGTCCGCGGGCGGCGCAGTGCCAACGGACATCATAGCCCCTAATCTGTTGCATCGCTCTTTTCTGCTCAACTTTCTCATGTCCTTGTTGGACCCTATTTGAGGCATCACATACACATTCTACCATTCTCAACCTGCACCTACATCGGACTATACCGCATATCCACTTATTATACCAATATCAGCAAGTAGCACGCATATTTAACTACCTCGATTGATATACGAGTAATACCAATGTTCTTGTAATATCCAACATATGCCAAATCGGCGTGAGGATGTTGGGCCCACCACATACCATTGAAAGCTATGAGCATGTCTCATTACTAGTCTAGCTCAGCCTTGGTTTTGGCCGCTGCTTCCAACTCTTCAAATGAGCCGCTTTTCAAGCACATCTTCCGAAATATCCCATCTTCTTTCTGTATGAGGTTGCAGGGCGTATCGATCTCAGCGATCTATAGCCATGTCGTAAACAGATAAAACTTGTTCAAGAGGCTGACCATTACCTTGCCATTATCAAGGACGATCAGACGATCGTAGTCGATCACCGTATGGAGACGATGGGCCACTTAAAGTTTACACTCAGCACTGCGTTGCGGATAAAGTAAGAGAGCACGGAACAAACCTGTAAGAAGTAAACAATCTGTAAACTCTTCGCGGATTGTCGCTTGGATCTTAGCGTCGGTCTCAAAGTCAATGCTGCTTGTAGCCTCATCGAGCACGATGATAGAGCTGCGGCGGAGGAGGGCTCGAGCCATAGCAATTAGCTGCCGCTGGCCTTGGGAGAAGTTGACCCCACCCGCTGACACTTGAGTATCCAACGTGATTGTTCTCTTGGACTCTGTGTCGTTAGTTATCTCTGCAGCTTCTTCATTCAATGACCCAGAGGCCGATGGCAATAAAGCTAAGTGCTGACCAGATGCACCTCCAGCACTAGTCCCCGGCTGGCGAGCAATCATCTGTACACGATATAGAACATCCAGAAGTTGGGTATCTTCGTATTCATCTACACGTCTGGTGAGAATGAGAAAAGCATCCAAAAACATGAGCGACTAACCAAAAGGGTCGAGGTTTTCACGTAGAGACCCGGAGAATAAGGTAGCATCCTGAATGAACTGAAGTTAACGGGAGGAGTCAAGGGGCCAAAGGCGAACCTACTTGAGGGATGAACGTCTACAGAAAAAACAGTCAGTCTTACATGCTCGTGGCAGCAGCAGAAGAAAATTCAAACCAATCTGGAACGCAAGTCATAGGTCCCGATAGTGGAGATATCGATGCCATCTATCATAATTCGGCCACTCACGGGATCCACCTGGAGCAATATCTATACGAGGGAAGCCTTGGCCGAAGGCGATCGAAATACTTACAAAACGAAGGATACTCATGGCCAATGTAGACTTGCCACTGCCTAGCAGACGAACAGTTTAGTTTTGGACATTGTCTCAACAACTGCGACAGACCTGTGCGACCAAGAAAGCCCACTCTTTCCCCTGACTTGGCAGTGAAAGATACATCCTGAAGCACCGCCGGTAGCTCTGGCGCATACTTGACGACGAGATTCTCAACAGATACAAGGGCAGCATTATGAGCGGCTGAAGGCCAATAAGCTGGAACACGGTTTG
>JASFDF010000578.1:0-15451 GCA_036937115.1 Nidularia sp. FH-822889 | reverse complement strand
ACTTTGCAAGGTTGTTGGTTCAACCACTGCAATAGAACAATTTTATTCATAATTGTCAGACTGAGTGGTGATAATTTTGCCACTCAAAATACTTGATTAGGAGTAGAGGAATTGTCACCACTTAGGTATTTGACTACAAGTGGTGAAGATTTCACCAGTCAAATTACTTGATTTTAAGTGGTGAGGATTTTACCACTGGGTTCTCTTATGGTATTTCTGAACTAACATTTTGGTGTGTTTCCATACTATGCATTTGGTGCATTTCTGTATCTGTTATTACACTATAACACATACAGGCTGCCCTGTAATCTTTGATCTCTTTAGGTCTTTCCAGATCAAGCAAATTATATTTGTGTATCTTTACTGCCAAAATTTTGAAATCTCAAGAGCATTATCACAGGCATTTATGATTGGATTTCTCTCAAGCATTTTGATTTCAATTTACAGTGCTATCATATTCCTTAATCTCAAAGCATCAGCTGTTCTGTGTGTACATTAACAATAAATTCTCTCTTCTTGGATCTATAACAGTGTAAGCATCACAATATCATGAAATAATTGATATAAATCTCAATTAAATTGTGAAATAGGCAAGGCATAATTGCCTCAAAAATATCCTAAGACCAGTGCAATTGGAGCTACATTCAGTATTCTATCATATTTCTCTATCTTTTTATTTCAGGCAAGGTATGTAATAATAAGTTTGTTATTTTAAACAAGTTTAATCAAATGATAATGCTAGAAATTTGAAAACATAAACCTTTATAACACTCAAGCTCTATATCACCAGCTTACAGGCTATTCTCTTCTTATTAACATTTTTACATTATGGCAGGTAAGTAATTTCCAAGATATTTGCTTTGCATCAATTAACTTACCTATGTAGACTAAGTGGACCATTTGGAAGGCTTATACTCCTTCGATGATGATGATGATGATGCTCTTTATGGTGGTCTGGATGATTCATTCCTTGCTAATTTACCATCAGATAATGAGATTATATAAGTTCAAAGGTCATCTGAGTTGATTACAAACTTGATGTAGGTTTATTTTCAACTATTCTATATTATCTATTCATAATTATGTTCAGTAGTTCATCTAGTCAAACAACTGAGATATATCTTCCAACTCCAGATATCCAGCCAGAAAGGTATCATGAAATTACTCTTTCCCCTCACTAAAGGTTGGACTTGATCTTGAGGAAAGTATTAACTCTGAGAATGAAAGGCAACAAGGACAGAATTCACACACTCTCAATGCACTGTGTAACAAAACTCTGGGTGCTGTGTCTTCTAGTCCCCACAGTACTTCTAGCTCTGGTCTTATGGAGACATCTTCTGAGTCCTCTGAGATTACATTTCAATTTGAAACTGTCAGGAAACATCCTGAACAGTCTCAATCTGCTAGTTGAGAGTCTTTCTCAGCTAAAAGGCCTAGAGGAAGATCCAAGAAAATATCTACAGTACCTGAATCAACTGCTCCAAAGAGAGGCCCTGGTAGGCCAAAGCAAGTGCCAAAAGCCTCTGAAAAGCCTAATGCTATGGCATCTAATAAGCTTGCTGCTTCTTTACATGACCCAGCTGCACCTCAGGTTCCTTCTGTTCCTTTCACCAACATGACTGCATGGTGCCACCCAAATATCTCACAGAGCAGCACTGGCTTAGAAAATCCTACCACAAATTCCAGTAGTCAATAGCTGGGTGCCTCAGATAGCTCTCCTCCTATTAGAGTAATTATTGCTGAGCCAGATGAAACTGGATGTATCATCGATGAACCTAGCATTGAGAGTAATATTGGAGTGGAGGAATTTGGGTCTGAATCACCCTCTGGTGATGATGCTGAAACCAAATAAATGTCACAGTGGTTCTCAAATTTAGTTGCTCAGAAATTAATGCTTGTAAAAAAGAAAGATGTCAATGGAAATTATAGCTATTATTCTGAGCATCAGACATTCTGGATCCCTGCCATAGCAAATTGGTTCTTGATGGTTAAGGCTAAAAGTCTAAAGCCTGAACATTGCTATAACACTCAGTTTTTCTTTTGGGATCCTCATCAGATTGTTGAAATCATCTGTCCAAAGTGTGAAGAAGCAAAGCTAGTACATCATGGCATTCAAGATTGGCCTCACTGATGTGTTAGCTTGGATAGCTGCTTTTGGCTAATAGGAGCTCATTATAGATGCCCAAAATGTGTCAATGTCTCAGGAAAAAAATACTGTGACATTCATGAGTTTGGATGACAGTATCTTGGATGCAATCCCATCAGCACTGGCAGCTGAATTCCATAAGACTGTGGTTCTAACACACTGAAGTGCAATATCTGAGCCACTCTTTGCACTTCAGAGGTCTCTCTTTCAAAAGGGGATTGGAGCTCAACAGTTCTCAGATGTAATATGTGTACAGCATTCATGTAGATTTGATCTTCTGCAATATCAGTATCTGAATTTGATTGACTATGCTCATAGTGGCTTCCCATGGTCAGATACCCTTCTCCCAGCATTTTGGTATAGAGACATATATGACAAGCATATTGAACACTTCATGGCAAGAAAGAATCTATATCATGCTATGCTTACTGGAAGAATTTGTGTAATTGACCATTCAAACAAGGTCACAAAGCATATTATTATGTTCAATGGTGTTCAGTTTTTTATTAGACTTCTTTCAGTCACAAATGAGTTTGGTGAACTCAAGTGCACTGTCCTTGTGGCAACTAAAGCTCATGCTCAGTTTGAAATTGCTCTGAAGGAGATATCCAATTCACTTACAAAATATGGACTTCAGCAACCAGAGTTATTTTACATAGATAATATGAATGACAAAGCTTTCTTGGAGAAATGTTTTTCATCACTGCTGAAAAATGTGAAGCTCATTGATGAGCATGCCTCTCTTCCACTACTTTCTTATACTAAGCATGCAGTTGTTTTTGTTAAGTCCACTGCTACTCAGATTCAGGTTGCACTAGCCACAATTCAGGAATAGCTTAGCCAGTTGCCAAATGATGCATGCTTACCTGTGAGATATGATTTTGAATAGAATATTGATACTACCCAACATTACAAGGCAGGAAAGACAGCAATTATATCCATTGTATATTCCATTACAATCAACATATTGCAGATTTCACAATTGCATGGAAAAAGTTTTCCTGCTTCTCTAAAAGCATTTTCAGCTAAACCATGAACTGTAAAAATTTGAAGAGGAATAAAAGCAGGGCTTGATAGGCTTTGTAAAGAGTCAGGCTCTACATCTTCTTTCCCTGGGTGGATTGACCTTGCAAAGTTGGCTAAAGAATGCCACATGGCTCCAAATGCTCAAGTGGGTCTTGCAGAGATATGTGCTCAAGTATTAAAGCAATGGCTGTCCAAGAACCAAAACATCTGCATAAGCACAGAGTGGGAAAATGATCATTTGACTAAGGAGCAAGGTGAATATGCTGCACTTGATGCATATGCATCTTTGAGTATTTATCTGAACTGGAAAGGCTTCAAAAGTCTGGCAATATCCCTGAAAATGCTGCTGCTGAAACTCCTGTATGTATCTATCAAGAATTCAGTCAAAAAAAAAATGCATATGGATTATGGTCAACATACAACTTTGATCAAATAGCCACAAATTATGTTTATATTCACAATGCAAAGAACTCTTATGCAGCAGTAGATGTACAGAATTTGCTTGTCCCTGGGGCAATTATGACACTTCATAAGTGTGCTCTATCTACATTTGGGCCTCCAACCTTTACAGTTTTATGTAACAGAAATCAGGTCTACACAATTTCTGATGATGAAGTCAATGAGCTTGAAGAGGACTCAGATCCCAGCACATCTTTGCACCCATTATCACAGATCCCAGATATCTCTGCTACAGAAGAAGTCAGCATCAGTGGAAACTCATAGTATGATGATATTGATGAAGAAGACAACAATGAACATGAACAATTATCTGGTGAAATTGACCCAAATTCCTAGGACATTGGATTAGCTGTACTTCATGAATTGTCAAAAGGAAAGAATCCCATTTTAGTGCTGAGTCTTATTCTAAAAGACCCATGGCATGCATTTGATATGATACCAATATCCAAGACACATGGTCTTCAAAGAGAATTTTCAAGGGCTTTACAAGATGCAACTTTTATTGTAAATCCAAATAATAAAGCCAAAGTAGAGGAATGGCTCAGACTTGAAGGATCTTCTTGGGCAGAAAAGTTGAAATAATACTAGCCAAAGTATTTGTGGAAATTAGTGAGATGATCAATACCACCTCCAGATAAACTTTATAGCCTTGTTTCCACTGTGTTCAAGACATATGGACCATTAAAGGATGCCATTAGTGGACTGCCATTATTTAATGCAAGTGCTTGGAAGTCTGCTAAAAGTGTGCTAAAGTTAATTCAAGCAGGACATCTGTCTGATCCACCTGGAATTAACTTGTACTATAATATTGGACTTGATCACAAAGAAAATGGACTTCCTATTTGGAGATGTGTTTGTGGGACCAACTTAACAGAAGATGGTATTTATCATTCCATACACAAATATTTCCCAGACTCTACAATTTCACCAAGAAATGCTGTTTGTTGATTGGCAGAATTTCAACTCCATCATAACCTCACAACTGGAACTTTCAATAAAACAGGAAAGGTCTTCCAGGGTCATTTTGACATTAGGCTATATGACAGACTACAAATCCTTGTTGAAAAAGTGAGAGATAGAGTGCCAAACTCCTTCATGGTCAAGGGCTGGGTAAATGGGAACCAATATGCTCCAACTTCTGAGATTTCTGGCATTCTACCAATTTCAGATACACTGTATAGGTCCCAGCTCCTGAAGTCTGCACTCTCAGGATAACTGTACCATAAACCGGTGATGCTATTAGTAAGTAATGCACAAATATAGGGAATTTCAAGCACACAACTTGCTGCAATGCTGCACAAATAGTAACATTAAAACAGAGAAGAAATATGAGGGTCAATGACAACCTTCCTTATTGCAATGATTCCAAAATATCGATTCTATATTCAGGTATGTTCCTACACTGAATAATTTCAAAACAGGTTCATAATTGAGTTGCTTACCCATATCTAAGCATTAGTAACTGTCATTGTAACTGTTGAATAGCAATACAAGATTTTTAACCAAGAATTGTCTTACATAAAGAACTCCCATTAAGTTCCAAGTCTCCTTCCAGACATACTCAACCTACATAGTAATCTCAGCAGGCACATCTACAATGATCATGTGTACTGCTCACCTCTTGCTCCAGGCAGATCAAGTAATCAAAGCTGACAGAAATTCATAATTAAAGAGACCTCCAGGGCATGAGAATAGATACTAGTACACCATAATGGTTAATGCAAACACTGCATGGGGAAAAGGTTAAATATTGACGTTTGTGCTCCTTGCTTTTGCATCCTAATGGTTTACCTGGCTTCTCTCACCATTGCTTCCTATCTCAGCTATCTACCCTCCTCTTCTACAATAGCTCTCAGCCCTAATTCTCAGCCTTACCCCTCAGCCCTCCCACCTAAAACATCAGCCCTAGTAGAAATAAATTTCAACCCTAGTTGAACCCTAGTAAATCCTATAACCTTTGCATTCCTGCTTCCTCATCTTAGTAGTTGCTCACTGCTCATCTTAGTAGTCACTCACTGCTCATCTTAGTAGTTGCTCACTGCTTGTCTTAGTAGTGGCTCACTGCTTGCCTTCAGCTTGCAGTTCACTCCCACCCTAACTCCCTACCATTGTTCTACCAACTCAGCATTTTCTACACCATTTATCCTCAGCTATTTTTACCACATCTCTACTATTTTTCTACTATTTCTCTGTTGAATCTGTAATTCTTACTACATCTGTAGAATGTCTCCACTATTACTCTAAAATTTCATCACCCCTACCACATTCCCCCTCAGCTAGGTTCTAACCCTAGTATCAAACCCTACTTCAAATAATCAAATAGTCTCATAACCCTAACCTTTGCATTCCTGCTTCCTCATCTTAGTAGTCACTCACCACTCGCCTTTGGCTCGTGGTTCGCTCCCACCCTAACCCTACATATGTAACTTATTTTGGTGTTATGCTCGAGGCCTGTGAAAGTTCAGATTGAGAAGGGGTAAACATTCAGTGCGCACAGGAGTTATAGCTATGTTAGGAGAAGAAGTCGGCCATTTATAGAATAAGGGTAGAACATATTACTAAAGTGGCAATTGGCTAAAGATGCTGCAGAATATCTATTTTTTAGTATTACATCCTAATACATCAAATGCTGAGGAAGCACATCAGTGGTGGGAGTGCAGTGACCACGGAGATAACCACAACCAGCATTCCTAACTCAATGATCGTTCCGAGGGCGATACTTCCCAGGCATCGTCGTGGACAGCGGAGGGGCAGGGGCACGATGTGGGTGGTGGAAGAGGGGTGGACGACCATTTTTTTTTCTGTGGATTATATTTCCTACATTTCTTCGACTCATATTGCATTTGAAGTCTATTATTTAAGAACACTACGCAATAAATCTTAAGTTCCCTCGAGTATGCATGATGCAGGGCCTGGTGTGAGTGATGGACGACCTGGACGAGTGCGCACCGACGCAGTCTGAGTGCGCGCGGGGTGACTGAGTACTCACACAACACAGACTGAGCACGCATCTCCCGCGAGTGCGAGACCGACGAAAGTGGGTTATACCTGCGAAACTGCCAGGAAGACGCGTCGGGACACATCAGTTGACTTCACGGAGCGCACTTTCCAGGAATCACGTGCTGAATTTCCAAATGAAGCTTTAGAATTTTCGACAGAATCTCAGAAATGATCGTGACTCTTGGTGCGACGCCTGCTGTTTTGACCTTTGCACCATTCCACAAACATGACTTCATTGCCCCGCAAAGTTCCTCAGAGACTTCAACATCTTGCACCCGTCGTGAGTGCGTATGATATCTGCTTGAGACTCGAGTAGTCTCTTCCACTGGCTGTCGACAATGGCGACGACGTCGGGAGCGTCAGGAGCAACCTAATTTACTTTCGAATGCCTGGCTATCTTATACACTATGTGCCCACAGATGAAGGATTAAAAATAATCGTCTAAGAGATCAGCTTGTGTGCCGACGATTCTGCCCTTCTTGCTGTTGGGCAGATGTATTATGATCATTATATCTGGGCCTGTACATTTCAAAATCTACTCGTTCAACATGCGGTCGGACGAGGTCACCGCGCGGTCACCAGTTCGAGCCAAAAAGGGTCGCATACCAACACTCTCCAATCATGCATCTCGTCCTTCGTTTGATATGATAGCTGATATGGTCAATGACACCTGGGTAGATGCTCTTCAATCCCAACCTACTTACACTGCCGATACCACAGTGGCGTCCTGCCTGGGAGATCAATCACGTCAACCAGAGTCTTGACGAGATTCACGTCGTTCGACCTCTCCAAGTCCTCGCTGTCCTCGTTTGTGGCAAGTACAATACAAGAGCATGCTACCAAGGGATCTCCGTAGCGTGTCATGCCTAGTCTCCTTGATCCACGTGGTAGACGCGCGAAGATAGATTCCATGACCGTTACCGCGCGACGACTTGAGTGATCTCCAATGAGGATGTCATGCGCGTCTCCCCACGCAAGTAGCTCATCTTCTGTCAAGGGTATGCCGAATACGTATAGAGGAATGTAAGACCCAGATTTGGGACGGTGGGATCGAAGCGGAGGAGGATTTGAGGTAGTATAGGTTCTGCAAGGAAATGAGCACGACAATTTCACTTCACAGATAAAACCGTACATGGCAGGCTGCTTAACCATGGCTCTAAAGTGAACCCAAGTAAAAAGCTTCGAGCTAAGATGGTTGGGTTGAGCGTATGGATGACGCGTCTGAGCTGAGTTTTAGGAGGATGGTTCTGAACTGAGCAAAGGTAAGAAAGGGCGCTCGTTTATACGTCAGTGAGTTTAACTGTGGACGACTATTTGGGTGTGGTTCGATACCATCCTTGCACGTGACCTTACTTGTTCTGCGCGTTGTGATGGTCTCCAGCTGATCCCATTGTGACAACATGTCCCTGCTCAACTGGGAATTATTTCATTGTTCTGGAATGGAAACGAAGGAATCCATTGTCTGCTGGCCTGCAGCTGTTCCTGTTCTTTCATAATTCATTCAGTGTTCCAAACACTGGCAGCCAACTCCAGGTATTCATCATATAAAACAGTGACATATGATTTGAACATTAGCATGCCATTCCAACTACCAACAATCTTATAGCCTATTGCCACGCAAATCCTCCTCCCTTCCAATGTCCACGACTCATTCTGAGTACTCAGAGACACCCGCACACGAACAGGCTTATATGGACCTGGAGGTCCCTGCTCCCGTTGACGCACTAATGATCCCCAACTTGAGGTCTGCATTGCTGCAGCGAATGCAACTTGTATGTTCTTACAGTTACAGTCGGAGGTGGAATACCAGACGTCTTGAGTCGCTGTCGTATGGTCTCTGGAACCAAGTTTTAAACTGCCTGATCGGCGAAATTGTCAATTTTGTTGTCATTCCCCAGCTCGACATCTATGACCCAAAGAATGTTAATGTAGACCCCAACAGCTCAGTGGGTACATTTCCTGGCAGCCGTACGGGGAGCGGCATCCCGGACTTTGCTGTTGCAATGCTCACTGGTGACCCTGCCCTAATGAGCAGCACAACACTCGATGAGGTCGATTTCACCATGTGGAATCAAAGGACTATACTATACACTGAGCTGCCCATCCTTACCGAACTCAAGCGGGTAATTGGCCGATCCATTACGCACAGATTCGCATTCGACAAGGAATTGACTCCTCGGCTGCGTGAAGCTATGCTTCAGCTGAACAAGTACAGTAATATTTTGTTCTCGGACAGCCGCCGCCGTCAAAATGCTGTCCTCCTCCTAGCCGTCAGCGGAGAGTGGTGGCACTTCAGGATTGCGGTTCATCCTAAATCCACGACTGTAGCTGGCAAAATCGACCAAGTCTTAGCAATCCCAGACGAAGAGGAAGATGAAGGTCCCGACTCTTTTTGGAGTTCGTTAGCTGGTGAGAGTGAGAGTGATGAAAGCGCTTATATGCCAGAACCAGGTGAACAAATTCCTGCTTCATCACCGAGGCCATTGTTGCGACATGTGAAGGCAGAAGAGGAGAAGGTAAAGAAGAACATCGAGGACGCATGGCCAGCTCGAGATCAATGGAGTCTTCGACTGCTCCTTGGCTCGCCTGCCTCCAATCAAAGGATGGCTTTGATTCACAAATGGCTCACTGAATTTCAGGCAAATAACGGACACGTAGTACTTGGTATCTGAATTGTGTTGAGCACTGACTCCGCAAGTGAGTGACTAATGTTCTATTCTTCTATTCAAATTTTCAGTTAAATTGACCATTCCATACAGTAGCAAAAATATTGGGCCAGTATCGGAATATCGACTTTGATTGTTGGCTGTGATCTCTTTTCCACTCTCTAGTGTCATCGGGTGTCAGGTAGATTATAAATGTACCGTTTTGGTATCATGTATTTATCACTTCAGTTCGAAGTAGTCTATTTATGTCAAAACTATACAAGTGCTGCAGTTTCTACAAAATTGAACTATCCCTCTTATCCTATAATATGTGCCTGTATTCCTAGATAAGATATATAGTTGAGAGATGTTCAGGATGCAGATTCTTGAAGCAGGCCTTAAGCTCTGTGTCATCGGGAGGGAGCGCTGGCCTCTTCCTCGAAGCTGAACTAGCTTTATTACTTGCTTTTCAACCACGTGCGATCTCAATTGGCTTGTAATTTATAGGTGGGTGTGCGCCAACGATTCTGGCCTGAATTTTTCTCAAATGAAATTTCAGCCGCAGCTAGCAAGAACAAAAATATGATGTTTACTGCTGAAGCATCCTGAGATAGTTGATGATTGAGGTTGAGCCTTTAGAATGGTTACAAAACCAATCTCACTTACTTCAGATCTTTCCTGGGCACAGGAAAATTCGCGTGGCAGATTGCGCGCCTTGCGCATACTTGCGTGCAGTTGCATGGCACGTAGCCTGCGCGTATCAGGTACTAGCGCACACTTGCGCAAGCATCCTAGTAATTGGGTGCGCTTGAGTGGTAGACAATTGTCTTACTAAAGAATTGTCCAGCTGAAGTTCCAGCCGGATTTAGCGGCCCGAACATACATATCTATGTAAGCTAAGACGTTCTGCTGTTAGGCGTCGTGCTTGTGGGGTAAATGATGTAAGAAATCAACAGAAAAGAAGTAATTACAAGTATGGATCGCATTCAACTCACCCAGACCTAGTTAAAAGCGCTGAAGAATATGCAAGATTCTGGGATGGTATAAAAACGCTAGTCAACCGGTGACTCCATATCCAGCTGCCTGTAGTTCAAAAATGGCATGTTCCAACGTCTTTGTAGAGGCGCCGTTCGGGTCGAGGGTCGTCCTGTCCTCCATGTCTCGATAGAACTTGTCGATATACTCGGCCTCTCTTGATAAATGAGCGACCTTGGCACATGCAGCGTGTATAGCAAGGTAAGTTGGAGATGGAACAGGGAGTTTTGCCTGGTCTCGCGTCGTGAATGTGACATATTCTGGATAGTCGCGTAGGATGTAGTCCTTTGCCGCTTCGAGCTTATACTTGTTCTCTTCTTCCTGATAAGTGTTGTCATATAACATGTAAGCGCACTCAAATGATCCAAAGTAAGGTCGAACGCACTGTTGCAACAAACCAAACATCCAGTTGATCAAAGTCCATATGAAATCCAGGAACCAAGGTCATCACGTTTTCCAAACGGTGGACTTTGGAACCATTTACTTCATCAGGAAGTGTTTCATACCCAAAGCGATGCATGATCGCCCACATCGTGGCAGCATACCCCCGCTATCCATAGATAATCGTTATCGAGAGTTAAGAAAGAGAAGTGAAAAAGGGGATATACTTTGGCTGAGCCCGGCTCAATATCCGAGTTAGTGGACTGGGCGATATGTGTGCACACTGCGTGGCTTCCCTCTTCGCACTTGGGTCCGACCCGACCCTCTCTTCTAGTTCTTGGATCATCTTTTCCGAGCGCGCGTCGTATTTCCCAGTCACGACGCAACGATATCCATTGCGGATAAGGGCCTGATCAGTATTAATGAGCGACTATTCACGGAAAGAGAGGACAAGACCGACATTCTTTTTGGCATCAGCATGGGATTAAGGAGCATCCACCGAGGTGTCATTGATCATATCAGCTATCGTATCAAACGAAGGACGAAATGCATGATTGGAGGGTGTTGGTATGCGACCCCTCGAACTGGTGACCGCGTGGTACCTCGTCAGATCGCATGTTGAACGAGTAGATTTGGAAACGTACAGGCCCTGATACAATGATCGTAATACATTTGCCCAACAACAAGAAGGGCTGAATCGTCGGCGCACGAGCTGATCTCTTGGACGATCGTTTTCAATCCTCGATCTGTGGGCACGTAGTGTATAAGATAGCCAGGGATTCGAATGTAAAACAGGTTGTTTCCGACTTCGTCGCCGTAGTCGACGATCAGTTGAAGAGACTCCTCGAGTCTCAAGCAGATATTATACGCGCTCACGACGTGGGCAAGATGTTGAAGCTTCCGAGGAACTTTGCGTGGCAACGAAGTCATGTTTGTGGAATGGGGTCAAGGATAAAACAGCAGGCGTCGCACCACGAGGCACGATCATTTCGCCGAAAGCTCTAAAGCTTAATTTGGAAATACAGCACGTGATTCCCGGAAAGTGCGCGCCGTGAAGTCAACTGACGCGTCCCGACGCGTCGTCCTGGTAGCTTCGCGGGTATAACTCACTTTCGTCGGTCTCGCACTCGCGGGGGATACGTGCCCAGTCTGTGGTGTATGCATACTCAGTCTGGACGCCGTGTGCACTTAGGTTGCACGCTGTGCGCACTCAGGCTGCACACCGTGCGCACTCAGACTGCGTCGGTGCGCACTCGTCCTGGTCGTCCATCACTCACACTAGGCCCTGTATCATGCTTACTCGATTGAACTTAAAATTTATTTCGTAGTATTCTTTAATAATAGACTTCAAATGTCCACAGAAAAAAATAGTCGTCCACCCCTCTTCCACCACCCACATCGTGCCCCTGCCCCCCCGCTGTCCACGACGATGCCGACACATTTTTTCTGGGAAGTATCGCCCTCGGAACGATCATTGAGTTCAGAAATGCTGTCAGTGGTTATCCCCGTTGTAGTCGTGGGCTACGGCAGACAGTCACGTGATATAAATATACATGTACAAAACATCCTGTATCCAATTCTACACCCAATCCACCACTGTCGTACGCTTATCTCACCAGCGGCCAGTCTCCCCGTCTTAACCGTGGTCACCGAAATCCCACCATTAATGTGCTTTCTAGGCGTGTGATGTATTAGGATGTCATACCATAAAATAGATATTCAGCAATATCCTTAGCCAATTGCCACTTTAGTAATATTCTACCTTTATTCTACAAATTACCGGCTACTTCTCCCAATATAGCTATAACTCCTGTGCGCACTGAATGTATACCCCTTCGCAATCTGAACTTTCACATGTTTCGAGCGCGACACCGACGCAAGTTACATATCCCCCAGCTTCGCCATTCCAAGGGATTTCCATAATGTCACAGATTTTGACCGACTTTTGGAGGAAAAACCCTTGACTCAATAACTCACAAATTTGCTTCCGAAAACCCTTGGAATGACTAATTTTCCACGAGCAACGAGTGCGGAATTTGAATTCCATTTCGTCCCTCTCACCGCCGTCTAGACCCACCTCGCCCACATTCATCTCCTGCCATCTGCGCTGCTATTGGTACCTTTTCTTGTATTGTCCATTTGCAAAAGCCAAATAAATTTTACTCTGCTAGCTGCGGAACAAGAACACTTTGGCAAACTGGTAATATTTTTCTGGTCTCACTGGATTCTTTTCTCGTTCGCCGGATTGCTACTAAATTTACCGAGAGGGTTTTCTGTTACCATTTCTAGGCCAATTCCACACTTGTCTAGATGTATTCTTTACCTTTATATTTAATGAAAGGAAACATAGTAATCTTGTGGTAAGTTCGAAACAAGGAATATTTTTTTCCCGGTCTGGCGGGTATCCGACGTGTAAAAGCCACCAAGTTAAATCAAGTTGCTTAGTCCAAATCGTGTCATGTGATCCCACTATTCAGCACCAGCGGCGAGCGCGAAATTTGAATTCATTTCGTCGCTCTGACCGTCATCAGGATCCTTCTCTCCCACATCTCCTACTATCTGTGCTACTATTAACGCCTTTTCTCATCATTCTTCACTTGTAAATGCTCAGGAAATACCACCCTACTAGCTGTGGAACAAGAACACTTGGGCGAGGGCAGGGATTCCACTCGTCAGCCGTCATCACTGCCATACCTCATCTTGCGATAGGACCCGACGCCTCAGTATCAATTTTCATCTCACAGCATCGACGAATCTCTGGGAGTCTGAACTCGCATCTCAACACTTAGATCACATCTCCAAGTTCAAGCGTCGTGCAGTCAGAACTCATGACCGTTGGGATAGACTGTTGGATGAGTAAGTAGGGCGCACATGGCTTGACCTGGTCTGTTTCATGTTTCCTGGATGCTTCCGACATTCTAACTGTACAAGTATATTCTCTTAGCTCAAGAGTTCAAAGCTCAAGTCGCCCCTCTCGATCTCGGCATACGCACGCGCACTATCACGCTCACCATCTCAACAACTTCGATTCTTCTTATGTTGATATTCTTTAGAAAATTGGCCATATCGCCTACAACATTCAGAATCGTTTCGCCAACGTGCTGTCATCTATCAGAGAGGATTGGGAAGGATCTGACCACGAGAGTGAAGATATGTTTGTTTCCGCCATGTTTTTTTTTTGATTGGATAACTATTTAGGTCTTTGATCCAGATAAATGTTAAGCACAAGAACGATGTTAGTCGTCCTCTCTGCGTCTTTTATGAGTAGCCTCATCCTTGTCAACTCTATTCTGCTTCTTTCACTGCACGAAATTGTCGAGGACGTCCGGTTCTTTCAATGCCTTCCTAGTTCAACGTCTCTGATGGATGATTCATGACAACTTACTCTTCTCTTTCCCCTATGTCTAAAATACTGTATAAAAAATAACTTGAATTGATATGAAGTAGGAACTCCAGCTCATCTCACAACGAGCTTTAATTTTGGTCTGCTATTCTTCTCAATCTCCCTGTTTGAAGCTTTCATCATGCTCCCCTTTTGCTTCAATAACAATGCACGGCATATCATCATCAGCCATCTCCCTCCATTTAATGACTGAAGCATCTGTCTTGTCACTCCCATGCCCCGCCCTCACCGTCCGTGTTAAAATCAGCGCGCTGGGCCGATTGACTGCTGCTACCTTGATTCTTCGAGCGCCACGATATGCATCAACTCCGAGGAAGGTGGCGCATACCAGCACAAGTGCTGCACCTCCGACGCACAGCCAGCGCGCCACCCCCGTCGCAAAGTGGATACGCGGACGCGTGACGCTCCTGGGTTCGTCTGCTGTCGGGTGCAGCACGCTGTCCACATATGCCCGGTTCAGGAGGCCTGCGAGCAGACCGTTGAGGACCTGGGCGAGAGGCGCGACGTCGCCATCGTCGTGCGAGCTCATCATGACGCCGAGGAGTGGGGCCCAGGAGTATCCGATTCCAGTCTTGTTCGCCCAGGTGACGAGACTGGCAAATTGGCTCACCAGGATCAACGGACCTGCCTGGCCTCCCAGCATGCTGCTTACATCAGCCACAGCAACATTGGAGGCGTCCTGCGTCCATGTTACAGATCCAGCTGGGAGGGACACTGTACATTGGCTGGAGATGGATCGGGGGATACCAATCGCGTCCAGCCCGAGCATATTCAAATTGAAGCTCGAGTTCGACACTGATGCGATCCATATCGACTCATTTTGCCGGAGGCCCACTGGCCCACCATACAGGTCCTTCTGGTTCAAATTACACTGGAGGTTGATACGTCGGCAGCACACCAGACGTGATGCAGAATGGGTAGAAATTGTGGATATCCTGCTGCGGACTAAGTCCAGCGACCACTGCCTGTGCGCATCTTGTGTAGCTGGGCGAGCAGCCCGAGCTGTATGTAGTTCCCATCACAAACAAACTCCCGAGCGTCAGCGCCGCCACGGTTCCGACTTGCCAGTTTCCCGAGCAGCTCCCAAGATTAAGTCCGCTAGGGTCCGCAGAGGTGTAGCAGTTCCCCGTCTGCAGCGACGTCACGATATCGGCGATGGTGATGACAGGGCTGCTCGGCACGTCGTACCAATGCACTTGCCCAACACGCGGGATGATTGCTGTACCGAGCCATGTCGTGAATGCCAACGCCAGCACGCTGCGCAGCACCGCGCCGACGGCGCCTGTGGTGCTTGTTGACCATGTGGACAGCATCCCAAGGGGACCTGTGGACATGTCCAGTGCACGGAGCGGGACT
>JASFDF010000577.1:0-15464 GCA_036937115.1 Nidularia sp. FH-822889 | reverse complement strand
ATGGGGTGCTGATTGATGCGAGAATCGGTGTAGATTTGGGCTATATGATCAATCAAGCGATGTTCCTGCGCAACGGTCGGAGTGGATATGTCCTGAAGCCGGATGCGCTGCGCTTGAAAGGAGAGGAGCTGATGAGAAAGAGGACGGAGCATTTTCTGGACGTCACTGTGAGCCTCTTTCCGCATTAAGTTGTTTTGGGCATTTTTCTTGCGTGGGTGTTGAGCATGAAACGCGTATATGTAGATTATCTCGGCGCAACAGCTCCCCCGCTTGCGGGACAGCGCGGGGAGGGAGATTATCGAGAAGTCCATGGTCGACCCATTCGTCACTGTGTCCCTGCATATCCCCGATTGGACGCACTCGCCCTTCCTCCCGGAATCCGCAACCTTCGCCGGGGCTCAATACTCCCCCTCCACCGATGCCACGCGCACCAGCGCCGCCTCGACGCGCACCATCTCCCTCAGCACCCGTGTTATCAGGAACAACGGGTTCAACCCGGTCTGGCAGGAGGAGATGCTCCTCCCGTTCGACTGCGTGGGCGATATGAAGGAATTGATTTTTGTCAAGTTCGCGGTGCGGCAAAAGGGACAGGACGACGAGGATGATCCACCGATCGCGGTATATTGTACTCCTCTGAGCTGCCTGGGCAATGGTACGTGCTCGGCGATATTGGGCATTGAGAAGGGGAGCGCTGAATGCGGACTTTTGTTGACAGGCTACAGACACCTGCCGCTGCATGATAATCAGCTCGCGCAGCATTTGTTCTCGACGCTTTTTGTCCAGATCAGTATCCGCGATGCGAAATAGGCTCTGCGGGAATTTTGTCGGAGGCAATATGTAAGATGGATGGAAATTTCTCTTGTATCGATAAGTAAGTATTGGACAGGTCACAGCACCGCATACGGAAAGGAACATGTACAACAAAAAAACACCAATTTACCCCTTTCTCCTTTATTTCACGCGACGTCGAGTTTCCTTTCGATTACTGGAATAATAACGATCTTATTCTTATAGCAAAATAAATTCCTCTCCCTCTTAAGAAGGAACCACGAACGTTAAGTGTCCGACAATGAAGTTGAGATGGCTGCAACGCGGGGCTGGCATCGTGAAGAAATGTTTCTTACAGACGACGTTTTTAGTGCTAGTGATACTAGGCACAGATACTAGTATCCCGAGTCCATAGAGGCAGTGATTCCCAGATGCGTTGGTGAGGAAATCAAAATTTTCATGCTCATCTAAACTCGCCCCAGTCCCTTACCGCCAGCAGTAACCAGAAGGAGGGAAGACGGTCAACGCGCGGACGCCACTGTGAGTTTCTTATATCCAATCTAATGCGGTAGAAGGGTAGTAACATCTTTCACCCCTTTTCTATAGCAGCTGGAAGTAAACTTCATACCGGGCGGCTTCTAATCGATAATCCGATTTTTTCCGTTCTAGGTGAAATCCTGGCGTTCAAGAACACATCAGATATAATCCAGCTCTCTCTCAGATAAAACAAGCCCCAGTGTTCACGGTTTATTCGAGGTGGCTATGTGCTTCTGTGTTTTAATCCACGATGAGCCCACAAACGATTCCTCTAACTGGAAAATAAAAATATGATGGTGCTGTTTTTTCTTTCATCAATCTTTCATCGTTCCCAATCGAGCATCATGGATCATCACACGAATATTACTAACGCCCACCACGCCCGGGCACAGGAGATCAATATGGCTCTGATTTCGAGATTAATTTACTACGCTTACCGCCACCGGCGTTCTAATTGTAAGGTTATGTACATGGAAAGCATTCGAATCCGGCTATTTATCGAGGCTAAAGCATAATAGCGTGTAGCTAATGCTATATTCTGCAAATATTCAGTTCAATGCTCGAATCGCCGAGAAGCACAGGAAAGAACCATTTACGCTCCGGTCGTGACCCACTAGAGACCCTCTATCTCCGTTTCCTTCTCCTGCACGCACTCCAGGGCCTGCAGTCTCAACCAATTTTTACTGAAATGTATTCCTTTTTCCACCCCATTTTTGCTGATTTCATTGATCACTCAGGGAGTTCTATTAGTAGATTTTATGGTACTTATACAACAAGGTTATGATGTGATTCACACCCTGATTATCTATTTAACCAGGCATCAGATCGTGAACATTGCTGCAGGACGCGGTAGCACTGGCACAGACTAAGGTATCTACCCGCATTCTTCTGCGGATTCGTACCCCATTATTTTCACGACGTTCGTGAAGCTAATGACCTATTGTGCTCTGACAGGGGCATAACGCATGAATTTTCGTCATCGAACGCCTACAGTGTCACACTGATATACCAGATCTCTTAACAAAGGCAGAAGGGCCTCGCGGTTACATCGTGGGGTTAAGTAGATGAACGAACCGCCCACGAAATCACCTTTATTTATCCGGCACTCGTATCGAACATACGGAACTTGCATCGTAACATTGGCATAATAGAGGAAGAACAAAGGCTATAATTCTTTATGTAGGTCCATGTTTACTGCCATAACTGAGAAGTAAACACAACATTTAAATTAGTTGAATTGGCTTGTATACCTACGTAGTCCTATTTACAGCCCCAATATGGGCAACGTGCGCCTCGTGGGTTTAACTCGTATTGTGATGTCTATTTAAACTCTAGCTCGTTTCGGGTACTCTTTATAACGCCCTTTCATCCTCTCCTCCCCTTTTCCATTTCATTGCGTCGCTACCGTGCTACTTCTCCTGCGCCTCTCTGAGATACGTGTACAAGAGCTCTCGCTTCAGATTTTTGTGATCTCCCTATTACTACGTGCTCATTCAAGATCTGCATAATATTGCCCACGACAATAAAGACAAAGTCGATAATCAACACAACTCTAAATACTTCATATTTTCCGCGCGAACTTGGTCGAGAGAATGTACTGCAGTGGTCCCGCTGAAATACCTTGGAGGTGTAATCGGAATGAATCGCCGTTATGTAGCGCTGGAACCGATATCGACCATCATCGTTTAGGCCAGTTCAAGTTCGACGACAACTGTCGCATGGAAGGATTGGGTCAGATGTTCGCTCCAGAGGTCGAAAGATTTTGTGGCGCATATAGGAAAATCGGCGCATTTATGGTACGTCTGATATTCTCTCATGGCTCGACTAAATGATAGAGTTGGATTTTGAGCAGGAAGATAATATATCTGCCATACGAGCACCTCGAGATCTGTCCAATGCTAGCCCATTTTCTGGATCTTGCAACGATCAATCTCATATTCAACGTAGCTCAAGTCAGAATTCTCAATACACTGAAAGCTTCCCAATGGTCCAAAATTACTGGGAATTATCGCGTCTGTCTTGCGACAGTATTGATCTAGGCTGTGAGAAGTTCTCAGAGAACAAAGGCTTGACCCAAAATTTAGCACCGTTGGCAGATGCTCCATCTCAATCATCGTCATCGTGGTCTCCAGTTATAAACTACACTGTTACTTCAGAGATGAAGGTACGTCCGTTATCTTCGAGCTTACGGTACATACTAATCAATCCATCAAAGCAGAACTCATCTCTCGCTCCTCAGTATGTGATTTTGGACCCCCAAGTGTCCGGGCATATGAGAGCAATCAGTCCAAATCTTACGTATTCTGGCCCTTCTTTCAACATTCGAAATTTTTCCCTTCTTTTTCCCCCACCAATTTCTCCACCTATTCTCACCTCACCACATCAACCAATGTATTCTGTACCGCATTCCTCGTACTCTGAGCTCTCAGCGAACGTGGAATTTATGGAGCGTGTCCAAAGAGAAGAGTCATCCCCGCAGGTATGCTCTCAGCCTACGCCCACTTCTGATGCACTCCCGTCTCCTCGAGAATTGCCGAAGTCTACCAGGTCAACTGAAGACGTCCTAGAGGAAACTCCATCTGTGCTTCCTGGTTTATCTCCACGGTCTGCATCCAGCACGAAGCCCTCCAAATCTCCCGGAAAGAAAAAAACAAAGGAGCCCAAGAGATTAAGTTTAGCCTGCTTCTTCTGTCGGGAACGCAAGATCGCTTGCGGCCGTCCAGCCCCTGGCAGCTTGAACCCATCGTGCAAGTACGTCTTTCTCATCATAAGGATTGTATAGCTTGATGTTTATGCATTCTTAGTCAATGCACTCGCCGCTCCCAGGCCTGCGAGTTTCCTTCTACATCTCGCCGCGGTCAGCATAGGCGGAATCGTAAAAAGCCTACACACGACGTAGATAATGACACCGACAATTAACATGGTTAATTCTTCTCCGCGTCTTCATGCTATACGCACCGATAAATCATCTTTACCTTCTTATTTTGTATTTGCGCTCATGGACCTACTGTGTAAGTTCCGTTTGCCGGCTTTTGTTGCACTTTCTTCACTGTACTGCTTTCTGCAAGCTATGACTTTACGAACATCTACCTTACCTTAATGTCGTAGTGCTACTCGACAATAAAATACTGTCTGATTTCTGACAGCGTACTTATTTGCTTCTCGTTCTCGATCAAACACAAGTAGTGAGTAGCTGGGCGATGGTGTTATTTGCATCTACTATTTTTCAACGCTCTCCAATGACAAATACGATGATCAGATTGATGCTTAGCCAAGTATGACTTGCGGTCCCGCAGCGGGAGCAGAATTTCTCCGAGCCTACATAATGGACTTCCAGCGACTCTGTTCAGTCAAGTGCCGCATCAAATATGGATTAAAGACACCACTTTGTAGCCGATGATTTTCGCTTTCGTCTCATCATGATTCACCTCCCATTGACTCGGCTCAGAGTCGTAAAAATATTGCCAGTGTCACGTTCTTTTATCGAGGGTTTTCCGTGATACAGGCCAATATTATACGACCCACAGCCGGGTGTTATATATGATAGCAACCAGTATGTATTAATAACGATTAAACTGTGTCAGAGCTAAGGTACAATGTCGAACTTTGAAGTTAAGAAGCATTTACTGTGCAGGATAGCTCTTGCGTCAACAATAATTTATTTGTGACTCACTAGGATGCCTGTATTTCACTGAATGCTTATCCCTGCCAGATGTAACTCTTGATTAGCCTGGGTAAACAGTCAATCTTTGTTGCCGCGCTGCCGAAATACCCACGACATATGCAATATGACTCACAGCACATCGAATGGGCGGCTGTACGTTGGCTGTACCGTGGCAGTGTGACTCAAAAGTGTTCCACACTTTGGGCTTAAAAGCAGGACGGATACGAAGCTATTTTAGCCAAACCCAACTCTCAACACGGAATCTATATAATAACTCTGCCCTCCGCTTGATATCCGAGTAAATATGACACGATCCCAGAGGAAGCTATCTCCACGAAAAGCCTTCAACAAAGTAAGATTTACTAGGCATTTGCAGCGAATATTACAGCAGATCTTGATATTGATTGGATCTAAACTATCAGAATATACGAGCCAAAGCCGAGAAAGAAGGCACAAGCTTTAGGGTTGCGATTTCGAACACGAAGAAGGCCGAAGCACAGGGAAAGGTGCAATTCTTTCAATCTCTGCCTCCCAATAATTGAAACTGCAGCTCATCGTGGTGCTTTTAGTTCCAAAAACCATTGAATGGAATCACACGTCGAAACCCTGGAAGAATGGATGGCTATCACTGGAACGGTGACTCCTTTATCTGCGGACGAAAAGTGGACGATGGGGACTCTCTTTCACGCTGCGAAGATCGAGAGCTGGAAATTGTTGTCCATGTCCCCGATTTTGAATCATGCCAAGAGTCTAAAATAAATACCCCACTCGTAGTGTCCCTTGCAGATATCACTCGTCAGGCTAAACCAAAAGGTATTGTAATAGTGTTGTTAAAGAGATGATACTAATGTCGAGAACGAAATGTTGTCTATAGGGATTGCAAGAGAATTCGAGGTTATTACGACAGTGCAACAGGTCATCGCCCTCGAAGACGATGGAGTAGTTTCCGAGAGTTGGTATGAAGATGAGTGGGAGAATATTGCAGACGATGAAATTTTCTCAGAACGCAAGTCGTACTCTGAAGTTCTGATGTCCAGCCGTAACGAAATTAAGGATGAAAGATAATCGATGAACACTTACTTAGTAGTAGGGTTTACTCTTCAACGTGGTGCTTTCATTACAGTACCATATTCAGACCCGGTATCTCAGTAGATACCAGACTACAGCACTTCCAGTCCGCACGAAGACAAGAGTATGCGCTTATTATTCTGATTTGTAGTATAGATGAAGGAATTCAATGGGACCTTGTGGTGTGGGCTAATATTGGGCTTCGAAATGATGGAATACTGAATATCTGAGCAGAGCAGCTTGGAAGTAGCAATCAACGCAAATTTCCTTGTAGGAAGAAGAAAGGATGATAATCAGATGTCAAAAACGAATGCATTAATAAGGAATGGAACCATCAGCGGGTCGAATTCGACCGCATGGCAAAGACCCGGGTTGCCATTACTCCATTAGCGCGACGTTTTAGTTTGTCTATTCACGATCTAGAGTAAGCATGGCGGGTTTCAAACGGCCATTTGATTCAACATGAACAGGGTAGGATAGTAAAAAGTTGACAAGAAATCTCTGACATTGGCATTTCAACAATATCTAATTGAGCTCCATGCTGGTATAGAGGTAAAAACATCTAAACGGTCTGAGAAGTTAATAGCATCCAGAGGTCGCTGCCAACTGGCCCTCGCTTGAGATTATTATTGAATACTGTCATGGTGCCATGTTTACGCAACCCCAGATGGGCTCTTATATCGAGCGGCAGGCTACCGCTGGTGTCCTATGCGGATCAAATCGAAATAGACGTGTAGTAGTAAATCACAGTTTATTTAGCTTCTAATGATATTCATGTAGTCTCATAATACAATCACATTAATTTCCAGTGCTATTATTATTAAGGTTCCACTAGGTTCGAGTTCTATTGTTTACTACATAATAAGAGGCCGGTTACAGTTTATGGCATCGCAGCGCAGTCTTGCCAGAGCTGGAGAGTCGCATCAGTCGCTTCGAAGGCACTCAAGCGAAATCCTGTGAACTCAGACCTTATTAGTAGGATTGGATAAGCTTTCCTGGGAAAGGAACTTTTTCAGAGGGATTACAATCCTATTCCCACTCTATTAGCCGCTTCTGGCACTCAAGCGAGCTCCTGTGAACTCAAACTTTTTTAGTGGGGTTGAATAAATTTTCCTGAGAAAGTGGCTTTTTCAGTGAGATTGCAATCCTATTCCTACCGTTTTGGCCGCTCCTGTGTTGCAAGGCATTCTGATTTTTTTCGATATGAGATCCTTCTCACACTTCCCATGCCCTATCTCTTCTTCTCTTCTACTGCCAACTACTAATATCAACACCGATAACGAGGTCATGACGTTCACCGCGCCACAACCTCCCTTGAAATGGGATCATACCACGCAGGATATTGCAGAGTTGACCAAGCAGGCGATCGAGGAATACCGCGCTGTTATGGACATGGTCGGTGCATTCGATCCCAGGGATTGTAATTTCGGTTCGGTATGTTCTTATATCAAAATTCACGTAAGATATCTCACAATTGATTGCTATAAAACTAGGTATTTGTAAGTTAACCTACACCTCCAAACTATAGCATAAATGCTTTTATTTGACAGACTAACCTAAACTATAGGTTACCCTTTCTCAAGCAAAAACAGCTTTCAAAGCCATAACGGAGCCTGTGGCATTCTATCAAAACGTTTCCGCCTCCAAGGAGCTCCGCGACGCCTCCACTGAATCAGAATCCCTCATGTGTGACTTCGGTGTAGAGTCGTCCATGCGCGTCGATGTCTTCAAATCCAAGGCCGCTGCAGAGAAGAACATCAAGGAATCAGCTCAATGGGAGAAACTGTCATCAGAGGAACAATATCTCGTCGAAAAAATGGTGAGAATTGTGCTGTTACTCGAGTTCAAAGTTTTCTGAGGTGATCTGATCGATGACTGCAGGTCTTGGACGGAACGAGAGCTGGACTTGCTCTGTCTGCTGAAAAGCAAGAAGAGCTGACAATTCTAAAGAAGGAACTGTCACAAGTGTGCTTGGAATCCCAGGTAAGTATATTGAATTTTGCAAGCCTAAACACGATTCTTTGCCGATTGTGGTGCTAGAAAAACCTTAATGAAGAGAACGTAAGTGATACTATACCTCAGATATAAGATTATTATTCAATGCGCTTATAGGGCCATGTCACTTTCACTGAGGAAGAACTTGAGGGCGTTCACAATGATGTTGTTTCCGGCTATACTAAACGTACTGAAGATGGAAAAGTTGTGTATGACGTTACTTTCAAGAACCCGGATATCTTCCCCGTTGTGCGTATCACATCCTATTCCCTCTACCAACATTCTCACCTTTTACTTACTTACCAGATCCAATTCGTGGAAAATCCAGAAACGCGCAAATGCGCACAAGAAGGATATGAATCGCGATCGGAAATCAATACACGTGTACTCGCCAAGGCTTTGGAGCTGCGTCGCAAGATCGCTTGTCTTCTTGGGTACAAAACTTGGTATGTATGTCATTCATGCTATTTACGCCGTCCATTCCTAACGAGTTTAACAGGGCAGATTATATCACCGAAATCAAGATGGTCAAATCGGGAAAAAGGGTCGAGGATGTAAGTTTCACAATACTTCCCATATTTCATCAATTCTCATTCCCTAAGCAGTTCCTCAACGACCTCGAAGAGAAGCTTCTCCCAGTCGGCATCGAAGACCGTGGAACCCTTCTGTCTATGAAAAAGAAAGAGCATGAAGCGAAAGGTCTCTCCTTCGACAGCAAGTTTTATACTTGGGATTATAGTTATTACAATTATAAATACATCAAAGAGACTCTTGACTTGGATGGTTCCCTTGTTAAGGAATATTCCCTGTTTCTGCTGCTATTCCTACTATATTGGAGATCTATCAAAACCTCCTTGGAGTTAGGTTTGAGGAGATGAAAGATGCGAATGTTTGGCATCCAGGTTGGTGATAATCATTCCATCTTCGACCAGAAATATTTCTAACTTTTTGTTGTAGAGGTCCAAGCTTTTTCTATTTGGGAGAAAGACGTTAAAGATGAATCCGGATTCGTCGGCTACTGCTATCTCGACCTCTTTCCTCGTCGTCAGCATTTCTTTCCTCCTCTTCCTCTTTTGTTTCTTCTCCTTACCCTCCCATTCATTTCCATCAGCCGGAAAATACTCCCATGCGGCTGTATGGCCTATTCTCCCCGGCTACGACCTCCCCAACGGAAAGCGCAGCTATCTTGTAAGCGCCATGGTCGCCAACTTGGCCAAGCCTAAATCTGAAAGGCCGGCTTTAATGCGTCACCACGATGTGGTCACCTTTTTCCACGAGATGGGACATATTTTCCATGAGCTTTTGAGTAAGACTAAATTTGCTAGGTTCCATGGTACAAAGTAAATAGTTTATTTGAATGAGACTCTGATTCATTTTATAGTGTTGCTTTGGATTTCGGAGAAGCTCCTTCTCAGATGTTGAAGAATTGGTACATGTCTTAGTCTCTCATTTTGTGTGTTTTATTTAATCTCTTCATTCCAGGTGCTGGGAACCCAAAGTGTTGGAACAGATGTCTAGCCATTACGAAACCAAGAAACCCCTCCCACCCAAACTCATCAAAAAACTTGTCAAGAGGCAAGAACCTCTCCATCTCTATCTACTGTTTTCATGAAATTCACGTTCTTTGGCTCACAGCCGTTACATAAATATAGGCTTGTTCTACTTCCAACAAGTCTTCTTCGCTAAATTCGATTTGAAAATTCACACCGATCAAAGTACGTAAGTATAAAAGTTTCAAAGTAACGACAATTCAAAATCTTACAGCTGGCGAGGATTATACCCACCTCTGGTGCAGCCTTCGCGAAAAAATCTCTCTCCGGAACCACGACAAAGAATGCCCTGCCTAGAGTGCTTTTGGACACCTTACAGGCGGATATGACGTGGGCTATTATGGGTGCGTCGGTTTTCCTACTTTATTTTTTTTTGTTATTGGAATGAAGAGCTGCGCCTTTCAAAGATACACGTACTCACAGCAGACATGTATGTCTCAGTATTCAAGGCCAATCCTTTTGATCCTGCTCGTGGAAAATTGTATCGCGACAAGGTTCTTCGCGCAGGTTCAAGTCGCGATGAAATCGACATTCTCAAGGTAAGGGCTTATCCCACTCATGATTGGATGCAAGCTGAAAAATGGGTCATTCGCAGGACTTCCTAGGACGGCCGCCCAACAGTGAGGCATTTTGAGACAGCTCTTTGGAACTGTGGTTCTTGGATGATATAGAAATATTCATTATATTCAACCATTATCCAACGGTTTTAATATCACACGGTCAGCAATAGGCTCTTGAGCTCGTTAAGCTAATTCACTTAGATTTAGAGTACCCGGCTTAGAGCTATGTAACTAGATTCTCCGAGCTTTGGTCCAAGTTGAGTCTTGAAGGCCCGAAAAAATACATGTTTTGGCACGCAGAAAAGATGAGATGAAAATTAAACTCACATATTTTCCCTTGGCTTCCATACCATCCTCAACACGGATAGCGGCGGACTGGAAATCTTCAAAGAGACGCAATCTTGGTACATAATCGAAAGCAAAGAACGAATCTGGTATTATCGCCCATACCATTTTCCAAAAATTTGCGAGGCCAGCGAGCTGCGACAAGGTTATACTGAAGAGATCATCCGCTTCTAGCAACTCTATTTTGAGTCTCTTTAGAGTTTTTTCGCGCAGTTTGATTGCTTTTAGATCTTTTACGGTTGCTGGGCAGGTAGAAAGCGATATGATTGTTCAAGTTGAATTAGCATTGCTTTTTCGAATTCAACTTGGGCGGTTCTCCTCTGATAGTACATGTTCTCTGCCAAAGTGTCCGAATCCATCAAAGGCCGAATATCTCGCTGAGCGATGTTATTTCTCCAACACTCAAGGAGTTCTCGGACAAAGTCCCATTACTTGAGAATTATGATCCGCGACTCTTTTGCCTTGAAATTTGGGCCCAGCATTCAGCAGCTGGAAAACAAAGCATCTATACAACGCAACTCAGTCTCAACATTATTCATTTCTGTTTGTTTATTGATTCTACGTAGGCGCGAGTAAAATTACAATCTATATTTTATTTGTTTAAGAGAGAAAAAATTCGCTACTGACATAATAGCCTCGAAGCAATGGCCAAGAAAATCATATTGTCCATGATGACGCTGTGGCAGTGACCTGTGACAGTCATGTGACACATTCATACATGTACGAGATGTCTTGTATCCGATTCTACACCCAATCCACCATGTTACCGTGTCTATCCCACTGAGTACCGGTCTGCCCTACTTCGACGTTAAGTGTTTTACAATGACACCGATATCTAGCGGCAGTAACACTTCTTCCAACTTTGAAACCTGGTTAAAATACCTGTAAACAATATCAGGGTCGCTGACGGGAGGAGAATAGAAGTTAGTAGAAAAATCACAAATTCCCTCAGAAGCGGATCTAGGTGTTTCTCCATTGTCCGCTTTTTCATAGCTTATCCGCTGTTACATGGCCAGTGGAGGCTATAATAGCATCTATATGCAGTGATAGCATCTAAAGCGAGTCTTATCGGTGTTAGGAAGGTACGTTGCAGAGCGGTAATTCTAACAAGAGCTTGGGAAGTTTTCATTAACATAGTCTACTTCTGCAGCACCCTTCGACTTTAAAACCTAATATTACTATATCCTTTATAGAGAGTAGGCCGTCTAAATCTCAGCCCTACACGGATTCTGAAACCGTTTGAGGATTACAATTAGTCTCGTGCAATGATCTCAGTGAAAGCTTTTAACCTACAGTATCGCGTGATATTGACGGAACTTCCTCCGAAGAGAGGTCGATGAAACTTGTAAAGGCGATATCCGGCATTGAATGACTCCTACAAGAGGCCACTGGGGCATTGTTTTCACTGAACGGAAGGTGTTGCGTATTCATAATGAGTCTACATGTCTATAAAACAAATATAACATTGTAGTAACTTATACAGAATTAAGGTAATTGGAAGGGGCTCACGGTTATTGACCATAGCGAAACGGACCAGCTGTTAAGGGTTTCCTTCGTTAGCGAAGAAGGTGCGAATAGTTTCCTAATTGAAACATATGACGCACACATATATCAAGTTTGAATGTGAGACTTGAAGAAACGCTGGACGAGGAATGGCTGTGGCAAAAATTGCTTCATGAAGAGATATAAGCAGTCAAGGTCTAAATTTTAGAGAAAACAATGAGTAAGCTCACCTAGTATCAATGTAAAGGCACTCAGTCCATCGCGAACTACAACAGTAACAACAGCAGCTCGTCCTTGAGCAGCATTGCGCTTAGATAGTGTCATGAACACAATTACAGCATGGATTGCCATTACTCCCACTCTGAAAACATACCCGATAATGGCGTAGGAATTTTGTTAGTCAACTCTGAAATACTGCAGCATGAAACAGAAGATTATGTACTAACGTGGACGCCTCAGTATGGGATATTTCCCGAATATTGCAGGCAATACTCAGAGAAATGTGATTCAAGAACAATGATCGCCTTATAAAATACAATATCAGAGTTCCTTCAATAACCAACGCGGCAGAAAGTAGGATGGCGACTTTAACGCTGCGATTGTATAGTGCATAAACTGTCAAATTAGAAATTAGAAATTAAGATGAAAAAAAAAAAGAATTATTACCAACCCCGAAGAATTAGGATGATATCTAAAGCTAAAAGAAGGCAGGTGCCAGCAATCATTATAAATACCAGCCATTTTTTACAAATAAGCTCCGGAATAGGTGGCTTTGACAGAAGACTAGAAGCCAGAACACTGTTTGTACTATGAAAAATGAGATATTTCCTGTAGGTGAAATAAGGTCGCTTACATTTGCACGCCAATACCAACATAGCGAGAAAACAGGTATATGCATTTGACAAGATTTATAGGACGTCTATATCACATACGATAGGAGGATCATGTTCAGTAGTGAAACATTGAATTCGACCCACCTCCAAATATACCTATATTCGTGATGACAAGTGATTATGTATTCGTAGATCAGGATCGATAAACTGGAGTCTACGCATTTGAGTCAATCGCGAAATGATGATGAATCACTAGCGTGTACTCACAGGAAATGATATGGTTTATGTACAGAGATTCATAGGCATCCATGATGGGTCTTGTTCAATCGCTAGCAGCCTAAGTTGTCGTTTTTGACGGCAACTTATAAGCGAAAGTAGGCGAAAGATTGGCAGTAAGAAACCAGTTCCTAGACTTTGATAAAGAAGAATGATCATTCCAGGACCCTGCATCTGCTAAGCAATGTCCGATTAAAACTCGCTGTTTTAGGATGTTTCCAGTCGGGCCATTTTTAGGCGCTTACATACAGTCATCCACTGACCAGTGGCTCGGCATTACTCAGTGATAAATGTAGAACCCCCGAAAGTTCAGCCAAATGCCTGATCCTCGTCCTCAAAATGCACCGCAGGTACCAATTCATGAATGTTACGGCGACTGGTGTTACGTTTGATGGAGGATGACTGCAACAGGAACACATATATCCAGCTATATTCAAAATGCTGAAGTGAGAAACATTAAACATGGTCGTCAAGGATGGAGTGTAGAAATTCAGGAGCCCTAGTTTGAGACTTTGAGTGGTTTTATGACTCGGCCCAAGGTTGCACAACCTTAACAGTGAGTACTATGTAATCATCATCGCGCCGCAGGCTCCAGGGTGTTCCCGGAATATCTCTCGGCTTAGGTCTCGTAGATTCATTCAGCCTGTCACGTATGATGCTATGAAATAGATTCGGCTGTGCTATCTACTTTTCAGTCTTATAGAATTTTTTAAAATACGGCCCCTTACTATCGAAGCCCAATAAACGTTTGAAAAACGGTACAGATAGACTCATAAATTTTTTGTCCCTATGCTAATAATTTTTTGGTGCATTCGAGGTAAAGAACTGAGATCGCCAGACGTAGCCGGAAAGCCTGACGTTATGCAAACCACCAAAGGTTGAAATAACTAAACCACATGCGAAATCGGTGCAGTGATTGAAAGCTTGTCAAATGAATAATCGGATTACGAGGACAAATGCAACGAATACACGTTCAACATGCCGCAGCGAGGCAACTACATACATATCAATTTCTTCTAGGGTTGTATTTACACAACAGTTCGGCACTAAGTGATTCAGTCGAGCGTTTCCAGTGGGGAGGATTTGATGAATGTTCTTGATCCTCTCGAGTATTTATATCTTCAATTCTGTTATTTCAGTTAAAGTCTATGGCATTCCGGCGAAGGAAATCGTCGTTTGGGGACTGGAAATTGCGGTAAGGATACCATAGGACTTTCGATTCGCTGTCTCCAAAACAAATCGGAGGCGTCGACGCATTACGACGTGCTTATCGTTGGCGGTGGCATGGCCGATTGTGCCCTCACGCACACGCTATCCGTTCTCCCCCCGCGCATATGCACCCCAGGGCAGAGGAATATTGAACCTGGCAACCCTGGCATCAGTTAAAATGAATCGATGGATAAAGATAAATTGTCTCCGGCAGAAGGCCCGGCAATCAGTGTATCAGCCCAGTTGATCACGTAGCATCACTTAACATATGTACACCTTCCGTCCCCGCCACCGCCGCTACCAGCAGCCTGGTGACGCCTCCGCACCCTGCAACGCCGAAGCCCGCTTGAGTCAGAATGTACCTCTGAAAGGGACATCGCTATGATTACACTTATGCGGTGTACCAATATCCTGATCCAGACACGCCGCCCGCATGGTCTACGTCAATCTTCGTACACCACCCGCTCAGTGGGCTGGAAGAGCCGATATAAGCCGACCAGGTCGGCGAAGAAGGGTTTCAACTCCCGATTGGGTCAACAATGCTTGATAGAATTTATTGATGGCATGTAGACACCTGGTTGTTAGCTGACTTTTATCTGACTTAATGGTGAGATTTCTGACTAAAGTTTGACTTGATCTGAATTCCTTTTTACTGAGGGTGACAAGCATATCCATTCAGAATGGACTAAGTATACTTATCTTTTGTTGGAGCATGTTCAAGGCATGTTGTTCATCTGTTCCTGCTGTCATGTGTTTATGTCCATGCTTGTTTTGCATGTTTAGAATATGTAGGTTCAAAAAGTACTCTGATTAACAGATGGAGATGGTAGAGATGACATGCTGAGATGGTACATGAGATAAATGTCTGAAATGTTGTTGTCATTGCAGATGTCAATTCTCCTGCTCACAAATCTACAATTGGAACCAGATCCACATGTTCTCAGGGCAACATCATGGGAATGTAATGTAATTTAATCTCATCATTGACTCTTGTCATATCTCTATATGGCACAGCACACACCATCTCTGGGCCACTCACAATCAATCCTGGCACTTTCCTGACTTCCTGCTCATCTCCAGTGTTTACTCAGGTTTACTCTGGTCCATTTCCATTTTTGTAATTACTTTGTTTCAGCCACACACTATACTTTTTGTA